>CAJQUW010002060.1:0-127500 GCA_907163375.1 Prostheceraeus crozeri | reverse complement strand
TAGTGTTTTCTTTTACCTTTCATTTCATTCACCCATCACATCATGTCAACTTTCATCTTCTGCCGATAATAGGACTTTGCATTATTTGTCATTGCCATAACGTTTGTACCCACAAGATGTGCAATAAACTTTTTGAGTTTGGAGTTTTGAGAGAGAGAGAGAGAGACAGAGAAAGAGAGAGAGAGAGAAAGAGGGAGAGGGAGAGGGAGAGGGAGAGGGAGAGGGAGAGGGAGAGGGAGAGGGAGAGAGAGAGAGAAAGAAAGAGAGAGATTACCTCGCTAATTACCTTGTTCGGAGGACGGTTGCAACAAATTTACAAAGTGGACATTCCTAATCCATTTCTCAATCGTATTACAGGTATGTAATGAATAATTGATCTAAGAGAAACACTTTTACTAAAATAACCGTTCCTCCGATTTAACAATAAGATCATAGGCTAAATAATCTGCTGCTGGGTGTGATGTGCAAATAAAATCACTTACTAAAAATCAAAATCAAAATCAAATTCAATATTAAACATGAAATTATTAGTAAATTTGTAATGTATGACTTGTCTCCTCTCCTCATAAATGAATACACTTTCTTCTATCGTGATATGACTTCATCCGCTACATGTTGTGTCATTACCTCATTTTTATCGCTCTCCAGTCATCGTTACAGACATTTATCGCAAGTGAAAAAGTGGTGAAGAGTTCTTATCTGTCATTTCAATCTCATCTCTCATTGTCATCTTTCCCTTCACATCAGCCGCTAATATCATATAAATTGTACATACTTTATATCACCATCATTCATGTTTGTACCCATCTTGGGCAATAAACTTTTTTGAGTTTTTGAGTTTTTGAGTTTTGAGAGAAAGAGAGAGAGAAAGAGAGAGAGAGAGAGAGAGAGAGAGAAAGGGAAAGAGAGAAAGAGAGAGAGAGAAAGAGAAGGAGAAAGAGAGAAAGAGAGAGAGAGAGAGAAAGAGGGTGAGAGAGAGAAAGAGGCAGAGAGAGAGAGAAAGAGGGAGAGGGAGAGAAAGAAGGAGAGAGTGAGAAAGAGGGAGAGGGAGAGGGAGAGAAAAAGAGAGAAAGAGAGAAAGAGAGAGAGAGAAAGAGAGAGAGAGAGAGAGAGAGAAAGAGAGAGAGAGAGAGAGAGAGAGAGAGAGAGAGAGAGACAGAGAGAGAGAGAAAGAGAGAGAGAGAGAGAGAGAGAGAGAGAGAGAAAGAGAGAGAGAGAGAGAGAGAGAGAGAGAGAGAGAGAGAGAGAGAGAGAAAGAAAGAGAGAGAGAAGAGAGAGAGAGAAAGAAAGAGAGAGAGAAAGAGAGAAAGAGAAAGAAAGAGAGAGAGAGAGAGGGAGAGAGAGAGAAAGAGAGAAAGAGAGAGAGAAAGAGTGAGAGAGAGAGAAAGAGAGAGAGAGAGAAAGAGGGAGAGGGAGAGAGAGAAAGAAAGAGAGAGAGAAAGAGAGAAAGTGCGACAATGGGTAGTAAAATTGCACTGCTGCATTGTTAAGAGGTAGTAAAAATCACTCACAGATATCGACAACAAAATAGATTATCGCCTTGATCACTCGCTTCAAGTCTTAATCGGAGGTCGGTTGACAACACGGGTTGAGGTCCAGTTTTCTAATCTTTTCTCGATCACATTCCAGGTATATGTTCAACATCATTGATATAAAAATGTTGTATCTGCTTAAAATATACCGCACCTCCGATTAATAATAGGAATAATAATAGGATTAGTAACCTGCTGCTGGGTGTGATGTGTAAATAAGAACAATAAATAACATGATTAATAACATCAAATTATCTTACAAATGACAAGATGCATGCCCTGTCTCCTCTCCTCCCTGGATCATTATAAATCACGTTACATTGTTCACATTCATATCGTTATCATCATCTGTACATGTGTCAGACTTTTTCAGACTTTCATTTCAAACACGTCATCAAAGGAATTCAACGACGATCAAGGTGCTAGTGTGTTTTTACCTTTCATCTCATACATCCAATCATGTCATCTTTCACCTTCATTCCTCTAGTAATTAAATGAAATAATTGTAAGTACCACAACGTTTGTACCCACTCGTTGGGCAATAAACTTTTTGAGTTTTGAGAGAGAGAGAGAGAGAGAGAGGGAGAGGGAGAGGGGAGAGAGAGAAAGAGAGAGAGAAAGAAAGAGAGAGAGAAAGAGAGAAAGGGAGAAAGAGAGAAAGGGAGAAAGAGAAAGAGAAAGAGAGAAAGAGAGGGAGAGAAAGAGGGAGAGGGAGAGAGAGAGAGAGAGAAAACTATGAACTATCAACTATGAACTATGAATGTATTTATTATAACCCCAAATACAGGAATTATATCAGACTATGAATACACCAAATAGGTCAAAAAGGCAAAACACGATTGCAAAATGAGTTCAGACAAGCAAGAGTTTGTGTTATTGGTTTCATAATACTGAAGTTTTTTCTTGTTGAAATATTCCGCGAAATTTTATTTGCTTCATAGTAATGATGAAGTGGATGGTTTTTTTTTTAGAATGTTCTTAAAAATGCGATGATCTTCATTATACAGAATTTCATATACATCATATATCCTTGATGTATAGCCATGACGATGGCTACTTTTTAAAAACTTATCAATTCGAGAAAGGACATATACATCAGAGCCATAAACAGATATACCGTATCGAATTCTAGAAATAATTAGAGCATCATAAACTTGGTCAATGTCTGATTTAGGAAAGTGGTTCAATTTGAGATCTCTAATGACATAAATCAGACGTCTCAGGCGAGTCAGAAGTTCTTTACCATGCTTTGTAAACTTACAATTTGATTGAAAGGTAATTCCGAGGATTGTGAGGTAGTTAGTATCAGCGATATCAAGAATTTCATGACCATTGCCTCGAGTGTGATTAATTGAAAATGAAATTTGTTTGCATTTGCCATTATTAATTTCGAGTGAATTTGTCTTGCTCCATTCGCATATGTTATTGAATTCGTCTTGTAACTTTTTCTGACAAGTATTATTTGATGGAAATTCGCAAGGGATGGCAATAGTGCTATCATCTGAATACTTGAAAACTCTATCATTCCCATGCAATGCTTTGCAGTCGTCCGTATACATGCTGAAGATATTAGGCCCACCAACAGTGCCCTGAGAACAGCCAAGATCAATATTTTGTGTTGGATATAACTTGTCATCAACAACAAGCCTTTGTGATCTATGTTTACAGAAGTCGTAGAGCCAATTGCATATATGAGGATAGCGGATGAATAATGGGAATTTGTGTGAAGCGATGTTCTGATCAATGCGGTCAAAAGCCTTCGAAAAATCAATTGCAATGACATGCACACTATTGACATTACGTTTATCTAAATTGCTCAATATGTAATGTTGTAGTGTCAGAAGGCAGTCAACAGTTCCAATGGATGGCCGATATGCAAACTGGAGCGGATCACCGAGTTCAGCAATATTTGGTAGTATCCATTTCTTGTGTATTACACACTCAAACAATCTCGCACTTATTGAAGTAACAGATATACCTCTTATTTGATTAGCTGTTTTTGCATTATTTGTTTTGGGAATTGGCGTTATGTTTGCTGTTTTATAGATCGCTGGGAATTCTCCAGCTTTTATGGACAGGTTCCAAATATAAGAGTACGGCTCTGCAATCAAATCAAAATACTCTTTAAAAACAAAAGCAGGAATACACGAAGGACCAGTTGATGTAGACTTCGCTGAAGAAAAAGCGTTTACAACTTCTTGGAGCGTAATGTAAGGCAATTCCAGTTTTGAATCAGAAAGATCGAATTTGATAGGTTGCACACTGTGATGATTACTTTTTATAGCACTGCGATTAGCTAGTTCGGCATTTAATTTTTCTGGGGCAATCTCATTCCAATTAATCTTTTTATTTGAACTCCTTCGATGGGTTACATTATCTATACACTTCCATTTCTGTTTTAAACCATAATAGAACAAAATGATTGCTTATTTCTGTACGAATAGTTCCGATAGTATGCGGTGTATCTCACTGCTGGTAAATTGGCTTTTGGTTTAACTATCACTCCCAGATGGTCAGTATCAATTAAAGATTTGAAGCAGGTTGCGCTTGCAATTAAGTCTGGACGATTAGTCAGGATGAGATCTAAAGTTGCGAGTTCTCTCGTTGGGGGTGTATGTAAAGTTGTCAAGAAACATTCATCTTCTAAATTCTTCAGATTAATTCTATTAAAATCACCAGCTATGAAAATAGTGGACATTGGAAATTGGTCGATTATTTCATTCACAGTGGTTTCTAAAAATTTGCAAATGGGTTGCTCTTGTGAATTGGGTGGATGGTACGTCGCATTTATAAAAAGTGGATATTTTTCAGTCATGCAAGATACTTTTATCCATATAGTTTCTAATACCTCGTGACAGTAATAAATTTCCACAGGCAAAGTTTCTTTAGCATAAATTAGTACACTACCTCCTCTATGTTCTTTGCTGCAATCATGCTTTTTGCATCTACAAATTTTCCTGTCACGCCGAAAAACATTATAGCCATCAATTGTTATATAGGTATCTGGTATTGAATTATGCAAAAAGGTTTCAGTAACAATGAAAATGTCAATATTCATAATAGAAATATCTTTAGCTAATAGATTGCAGGGTTTTTGGTTCGTACTATTGATTTTTTTGATGGAACAGGCATTTAATAATCCAATTGTAGGCAAGCGGGATATGATGCATTCATTTGATAATCCGATATTCAGAAGGTGTGGTGTTTTTTATGAATTGTCAATTGACTATTTTGGGTTTCAGCGCGAAAAGACATTTCCTTGCTGTGCAAATGTAATTGTGCCTCTAGTCATAAAAGAGAGGATGGTGGATCAGCATCGCCCCAATTTGTTCGCCTCACTACTCTTACTCGCTGAAGTAGGTAAAAGGGACATTTTGGTGAATGACTGGGATGATCGTTTTGTTCTCCGTTTTCTAGGCAATTGATACATGTGTGAGAGTTTTCGTCAGATTTATTTGGGCACTGTGAGCTATGATGATTTAAAGTGCAGAAAGAACAAATTGCTTGTTCGGCTTTGCATTTTGACTTATTGTGGCCAAAATGACTGCAATTTGTGCAACGAGTAACGTGAATATGATCATTTACAGGACAGTTTCTGTGGCCAATTATCAATTTGTTCTGATGTTGTATAAATCTTTTCCGCAAATCAGGGGATACTTTGCATACAATACTGCGATAGTCTTGTCGTATATATGAAAATAAGATCATGAAATCATCGTCCTTGTACTCATTCATCCACGGATTTGAGGATCTAATTTCAGCTCTTAAATTTTGAATATCGATATGTTGGGGAATATGTGAGATTTTTAACTTCGGCAAAATAGGTGGATTTCCTGAAGCATGAAGTCCCAGATCATTTTGAATTGTGCTAGCAATGAAGTCGACGTCGTCATTTGCATGAAAGTGTATCCTGAGATCGCCAGACTTTGTAGTATGACAACTTTGAATTGTGGCGTTGATTTTGTGTGTATTCAGTAGTTTTGATACTGAGTTTTCGACATTGGATTTTGATGGAATTTCTCTAGCATCATTTGTGTTTTTGATAAGAACATTAGCGTAAGTCTCTTTGAGCTTGTGATGAGCAGATTCGTCAGATTTTTGATGATTTCTTATTTTGGTTTCGTTAGATTTTGTCATTGACGCTGACTCGCCATTATTTGCACAATGATAACTATCGATATTGGAATTCGATGAATTGTTAAACAATGGAAGCAAACTATTGATAATTTTGTTCTTTATCTCTTGAGTATCTGTTTGAATTTATTGGATCTCGTGGGTTTTCAATGGCTTTTTAGCATTAAATGACGTTTGAGTTATTTTGACAATGTCATCGAGAAGGTCAGTGATTGATAAATTCATAGAGTCACGAGTTGGATTGGACTGACTGGCTTGAGAAGTTCTGTCTAATGAAACAGATACTTGTGTTTGAGAATCTATGATTGATTCTTTTGTTACATTTTCCCGTCTGTGTTGCTGTCTAGATTTCCTAGTCATCTTGCTGTTTGTTGGGATATCAATGACACTAGGAAATGCGTTATAGTATAGGATTGAAATCTTCTGGTCAAATGTATTACACGCCGAGAGGATTTCAAAACCTACTGTCACTGCAGATATCTGATTAAACAGTCCAAAATGACACCAAAATTGTCGATTTTGCAGGGAAATAGAAATTTCAAAACAAATCCAGTCACCACACAACACAAATCTTTGCGAACTCGCGCCGAGAGAACAGAGGGTGCGAAAACGATGCAACTGCTATAAAACGCTGGACAAAATAATTCTGCGTGTTCCAAGCCTTGATATGAAAATATCCGACAAGAAATACAGGAGATCTGTCCAAAACTGATGGCAACAAAGATATCTTGTACGAGGGACAAGTTCATCCGACCATCCACGGAGACGATGAGAGAGAGAGAGAGAAAGAGAGAAAGAGAGAAAGAGAGAGAGAGAGAGAGAGAGAGAGAGAGAGAGAGAGAGAGAGAGAGAGAAAGAGAGAGAGAGAGCACCAACCACAATAACAGTTTGCAGCCATGCACATCTGAGTGTCATGACAGTATCCAGCTTTCCACCGCTTAGGTACATCCTAGAGGAGGTACTGGAGAAGAAGATGTCCCCATTCTTCGCCTTGTCCTCTATGTTTTTGATCGCCACTTCACGTTTTCCGGCACCTTCAACTGGTTCGGTTGTGTAGACGATGAGTATGTCTGAATTTATGATGCGTAGTGAGGATCAGAACATATGACAATTGGAACTATCCCACGGCTTATATAGCCTAAAGAGGGAAAAAGAGGGAAAATAAAAACACTCTTTGATTGGCTGATGGGAATTCCTTTGCTCAAAAAGTACACAAGTCCCGAAATTGCACCAATTCCAATCAATTAATTTCAATCCTTAAATTGAGACATTTGAAATGGCAGCCCCCACCACACCACCTCAATCGGTGGTTCCAACAGAGGAATCCGTATCGAACTTCCTCGATTTGGTTCTTCCTCGAATTTTGACAACATGTAGATTCTAACTTTTTAATCGCAGCTGTCTCCTTCTTCTTCTTCTTCAATATTATTGTTATGATAAATACAACAATTGCTGTTTTGATTTCTTTCCAAGTAGGAATGGCTCCAAGATTTGAAAGAAAGTTGGGATCAAAGTTTTGAAAGAACATCTACATACATATCAGGATAACTTGTGAAAACTGTTTAGCATTCAAAGACACATATTTCCTCAGGAAAGTGTCACACATAGTGCAATCAATACATCATCAGAATGAGAATAAAATGAGCTTTCCAATGATATAGAGTATGTACCCATTTGCTGAAAAAAACTTATTGTATGGCAGCGCTGAAGATAGACAGAGCGATGGAAAAAAATGACTTCAAAACTTTTCCAAAATTTATTTAGTATTCAAACGCATGTAGTAGCTCCTCAGGGAGGTGTCATACATTATGCATACAACACACCATTGGAATCGGAAAAAGAGCCTCTCACTGATATAAGGCATGTACTCATTTGCTGAAACATCCATGTTGCATGCAGGTGAATGCAGGTGGAAATTTTTTAATTTTTTCAGGAAAATGACTAATTTTTCGAGATTTTGACCAAGTTTCCAAAATTAGAGTTTCAAAACAAAAAAACATCACAATACTTAACACTTTCACCAAAGAACCTTGACCTGACCTTTGACCTTCATAGACTTCATACACGACTCTCTAACCCAACCCTAACCTTAGGCCCATGTCTTTCAGAAAGTCTTGCTTTAATGCATCAATTGACAAGTGAAAAAATTTGAAAATGTGATAGGCGCATAAATTCCTTTTAAATATCCTCAGCTATTGCCTCTTGTGTTCACCAAAGAGTTTGATCAATTGGGATCAACTGACAAGTGCGCGTAATTTGAAATTGCGATTGGGTGATGCAGTAGGCACCGCTTATTCCGGACACTTTCGGTCAGAAGTGTTATTCGGCTGTACCTTATAACCACAAACCATAAAATTTTATGCATGTAAAAGATTTATTATAAAATTTTACAAGAACGTCTCATTGCATTTTCAAAAAATTGTCCAACATAGCTTGCTTAAGCGAGAATTTTTGGCGGAGCTCCTCTCTCATCTGCCTCATGGTCACTTGAGGCCCGAAGTGTTCCACATTGATTGATTCGTTCGGATGGTAACCACGTTCCAGCACCTCAAGCGCTTTCCTCATTTCCTTTGGAGTCGCTGCCCATTCAACTTTGTCAGCATCGTCTTCTTCCAGCACGTCAACGATTGCATCCTTGCCTTCGGCAACTGAATCAATAAGGTCTCGAGTGACCTCTTCGATGGTGGCATTGTCGGCTACTTCGGTGCCGTCATCGATGGCAGCCCATTCCAAGAACGCAGCTGTGTCTTGAATGTTATCCGGAAATTCGATCTCGATCTGCATTTCATTTTCACCCGGGATGAATCCGGGAAATGATTTTAGTTAACTATGACATTTATGTTGATTGTGGGAACACTTACAGTGAAACCTCATCAGATCAAACTGCTGTAATTAAGATGCACGGAAGAGAAAAATCTCCTCTCTTCCGTCCTGTTAACTACGTCAAGATCCGGATCATTACTGGTCATGCTAATTTTATATGTAATTGTTATCTTGTGTTTCAACGGGTTTGCAAGAAAGTATCAGTTTCTAATTCAGCGGTATACGAAAACGTGACCACTGAACCTTTTTACCAAAGTGCCCACAGGAGATTTATTGCCCTACAAACGCCCCCTATTTTATAAAACATTTTGGAACACTTTTGTCCGGAGAGTTGTGCTTCAATATACACAAATGCGAACACAGTTATTGTCATACAACTCACATGCATAGTTCATTAATGGGTATGAGAGGAAAAAATACTTGAATGCAACAAGACACATGTAATAATCGCTTGCTTTTGTGTGAAAACGTTATTTGATAGAACAATATTTCTTATACAAATATTGCTGGAAATACATTGTCCATAACGAATAGAATCTATTCTTTCACGCGATTGATAGTTAAACTTCGAACACACTTAAATATTTTCCAGTGCATAATTAAACCTAAGCAAATGAAACAGCAGAATCCCTCGATCCCCTTCAACACCCGCTTCGTCCTTGCTCCCCCCTGAGGATTAAAATTGCCCGCAGTCGGGCGCAGGGCCCCCGTTGGGAAACACTGCGCTAGAGAGAGAATGACGTTTCACTGCCATCAACTGTGACCAATAGTAAGCGAAATAATAACATGGCGTAGAAAGATTAGAGCTCTTTTTGTCCTACACCTTTTCCAGATCATGTCGATTTCAATCATTCATTATCTCAAATCCGAGTTTTGAGATTTTTTACAAACTTTGTCATTCTGACCCTATAAATAGTAATTCAAAATTTGAATTCTACTTTTTTCGAAAATTGTTGTTTTGAGTATCAGCTGGGCTATACACTTTGATCAATTATCATTTCAAACGTCATAAGATAGTGCTGGCAGTATGTTTCATTGCATTGGGATAGCTTAGGGGCACTGAATGCAACTCAACTACAGATTTTTGAGCTGTATTCATATAAATTTAATATCTCTTATGTTTTTATTGGGAAACCAAGTATTGAAGACGGTAGATATTTCATTTGTTTATTAAAAATATAGTATTAAAAACATCCTCAATATTTGGTTCCCTAATAAAAACTCATCAGTGAATAATCAAGACTTCAATATTTAATATCAATAAAATTGATTATTAATTTAATTTAATTAATATAAAATTTCAATATCAAAAATAATTAATCTTCTCTGTCACAATGCCAGTAATATATCGTGCAGAAATATTACAGCACTGCATCTAAATGTAAGAATGCACCAAATATATTATGAGTCATGATAATCTGTTCATTTTGTGATTTGGTATTTATTAGAGAAAATGGAGAATAAGTTTGTATTTGTCAAAGATGAAAATCAGGTAGCCTATACATAAATCACAAGGAAGTTTGACTTAAAAATCTGGTTTCTTTACAAGGTCTGTGAGACCATTATACACAAGCGCTGATATAACAGTGAAACACTCGTTCTGACATTTATCAAACAGTTTTAAGAATATGTCCGGCATTTGGAGTAGAACTTATGATTGGAAACATAAAATTTTTCTTGCACGTCGGAACAAATAATATATGACATGCTGTGCGAGCACATGACTTGAAAAAATTCCGAATAGCTTTATACAATATTGAAGCACGCTACCGATAGTAGTGTAGATATCCAAAGCTCACCATGGTTACAGATCTCTCTCAGTGCGGGTACTCAGATAAGATACAACCGACGAAAACAGCAGGATAACAAGTATTTGAAATGGGTACTCTAATTTAGATCGAAATCCAAGTAGTGCCAAGTAGCTTAAATACATCCACAATACAAAGGAAGGGAAGCATTACTTCATATTTTTTCTTAAGGACACACACTGATTTTGTTGTTGAATCATTTAAACTCAAAGATTTATTTCCTGACTATCACTTAATGCTAGAAACTCTTGCACAAAGACTTACATAGATTATTCGATATTGTTCCCAAAATGGGGCAAAGTTCACAAATATCGGCTTCATACATCCACAAAAACTCTTGTTGTGTTTAGCACGTACATGTATATCGTTGCAATACAAAACGAAGAAAACTGAGCCTTGATGAGCTCCACTTTTTTAAAGGTAACATGAAACTAAAAGAGTCCGGAATTTTCACATATTGAATTCGATCTTTTACATACGAACATATTAGTTGAATGAAACCCAACGGAAAATTAAGATGCAGAAATTTCTTGATACTGTCACAAGCCTTCGAAAAATCATAATTTATATGAAGGCAGTCGCCTCAGACAAGCAGTCACTCTACCATGAACAGCTATCAAACAGGTAGAAATATTTGACATTGGTCGATAAAAATCCCTAATATTCCGTACGATCACGTTTTCCTAAGTCAAAGAGTTCGGCGGGGAAACTCAACTAAGTTATGGGACGAGGTTCATCAAATTATGCGGGTTGTCAGTGCAACAGCACATAATTGAGATGTGATGGTACATGTCTTTCACATGCAACACAATTGATAAAATGATACAATGGTTGACAAATAAAAGGAGCAACGAATTTGTAAATTTGTTGGTAATGCCATCTGATCCAGTTGTCTTTCTGATGGATAACTTATCCAAGCACAAAAATTACTCCACGAGGTGACGCCAATTATCGTCCAACATTAAATATGGATCACCATTTTAAGTACAAAAACTGACAAAGTTTCATTGTTGACATCGCGACTGTGACATTATCTGGAAAATCCGACAAAACCGAAACTAGGGGATTAGTAGCATTCTTGCCTTTAACATCAACAAAAACGTTCCAAAATTCCGGGTTTTTGTATTTGAGCGTTATACCCAAGTTTTCTTACATTGAATAATTTCGTTTTGTACCTGTTGGTTATACTGGTTGTATGATAGATAATCCTGACGTCGAAACGCTTCCCGTTTTTTGCTGATTAAATCTTTGAAGTATGACGCCATCCATGGCTTACCACGGGAGGTCATACTGACAACTTTGTAGGATATGAAGCATAGGCACTTAAAAAAGACGAATCAAATAATTCACATATTTCATCTAAGTCGTTTCACAACAAAGAACATGGACAGAACACATACTCAACTGACGTACAAAGTTTGGCACGTTGCTGTGGCTCAGATTATACACCACTCGAAGTTGATCACTGGGATTACGATCAAGGCTGATAACAGGCCTTACGAGTACCTGACGACTATTCAGGCTACACAAATATTACATGAACAACATTTGCAATTTGATCAAAGGGAAAGAAATGTGAAACACTTTGAAAACTGATTTGAAATTATGCAAAAATGATTTAAGTAAAACACTGAAGAAAAATCATACATCTCTCACATCTTACAAATCTTCTATATTTTCTCATTCTAAAAATGCGGGCATTATTATAATATGACCTATGTACTCGTATGTCAGTCATCGCGTTGCCCGGTACGTCTGTCGTTTTGCTCGAGAGCACAGGAGACTTCCTTTTCTTTTTACTTGCGTATCTACTATGATTTATATTGAAGATATACTGATGAGATACCGAGACTTGTGATTTCTGGGAGGCTTTTTTGCACTTCCAAAATGACTAGATACTGATATGCGTGGATCTTACACGTGCATATCACATGTGCATGTAAATAGCTTATGGCATGTAGTATTCAACTAAATCATCTTTTCTGGATCCTAACCATGCATGAAATATTAAAAAGCAGTCGAATTGATGACTCATTCGACTCATGACTCATGACAGATTTGCAAATTGCAAATTTGGAAAATTGCAAAGAGGATAGAAAATTACTTTTTATATCTCTTCAGATTTGAAATGCCTATGTTCTCAGGACTCAAGAAATGTTTACTATTGCATGGACTGCAGAGTTTCTACAGGGAATGAGACCGAAAATGAGACTTTCACAGGATGATCTACACCCCATGTATACCACGAATCTGCGCGTCTGCCGAGTTCTAGTTAGTTCCTCCTCCTGTCAGACAGGATCAAAGAAAAACACACGTACATTAAATCTGATGGGACGCAGATTGTGGTAAAAAATGAAATTTGCCATGTTTGCTGTTATCAATTGAGAAGTATTAAGTTTATAGAGCCATAAATTTGGTATGGAATGTCTTCATGATCATTTCCTATTAACGTGCATGTGTAATTATCATGCTTCTAACCGGCGATGTGTGAGAGAATGTGGCTAGATGTGGTTAAAGTCGGTCAACATGTTGGCGTTTGCCGACAGCAGGAGGCTTGCCAAATCTGAGCGTGTATAGCTTCATAGATAAAAGTTAATGAACATGATAAGAAATTATCTGATGACATTCCATATCAAAATTTATCGTTCTATAGACTTAGTACTTATCAGCTGTTAAAAAAACAACAATTTTCATCTTTTCCAAAATTTACAATATTTGTCCCGTTGGACTAACATGTGATTTTCTTTGATCGTATCTGACAGGTGGAGGAACTAAGTAGATATCGGCAGACGCGCAGATTCGTAGTAAGTTTGGGATGCACATCATTCTGTGAAAGCCTCATTTTCGGCCACGTTCCCTGTATAAACTCGTTCTGGCTGCCAGACTGTAGATTCAGCTGATGCTAGTTGCTCTAGATGGGCTTGCAACCTTAGATAGACTGAGCGGTCAGTTACAATGCTTAGAAAGCACTGGTTTCCCTAATCACAACATTCAACAGACATGCAAATGTCTAGTGTTCAAACCATGTAACGTGACTCTGTTGGTGAACATTTCATCTCCGAACCATTTTGACAAAAGCTGAATCGTGCAACAGTAGAGAGGCATCCGTGTAAAGAACAAGAAAACAGAGTCCGACCTTTTTATTGTAATAAAAAGACACACACGTGTTGTCTTGAAAATTGCTACAGCGGTAAGCACACTGCATTTTCGTACTGATTCTATAGCTAAACTGTGCACAAGCGTTTCCGTCCGCGTACATGTCTGCGTCGAAAACACTTGGGAATCGTGCAATTTTCTCATTTACAAATAAATTTGATCGCTCCGTCTTGATGTTTGGATCAACTACTCGGGGCTGACACATAGGGGATGAGGGATATTTCACATTTTTACGACAGTGGTCGACAAGCAGTTGACCGGTGCTATGACATTGAATAACGCAGTCCTTGTAAAAGTCATTGCTAGGATTGTTGCGATACCATGACATTTCGCCGGATTGTGGCACCGTCTGCCCATTAGTCCAACGCCAATTGAACTTGGAATTGCGTCTCTCATCAAGAAGATCCGTTAATCCGACCAGGTAAAAGGCTGGCATGTCTGGAGACAATTTTCCGCTCAAAGCTTCATATGTACTGCCAGTGATGAGTTCACCGCCAACTTCACCAAAACAATAAGCCTGACCTTGACAGTAATTCATTCTAATGTTGGTCCAATTTGCACAAACACCGAATCTGGCTTTGTAATGCGGTGGGCACGAGAGTGATAATGTCAGCTTTACAAGATGAAGTAATATGAGCAAGTTTGATAAAGACATCTTGCCGCAATGGAAATTGTGGTACCTTGTAACGGCTAATATTAATATCTTACAAATGCAACTTCATTGGAAGACCTACTGTCCAATGTAATTCTTGTAAAGTACAGAAGTCGATCAACAATTGCATGTTTTGGACTAATAGACAAATGAACAATTTGATAGACCATTGGAAGAGTGAAGTTCAAGTTCATCGCATATAAGTTTTCATGCTAACTTATCGCCTTTGTTTAGTGAACTAATTGCCCTTCAGGTGTTAAAATGAACGAGACTACAACATATATTGAAATTATTGAAATATTGAAAATCTGAATCTCTAGCAATCTACAAATTGTTTTTCAGAAAAAATAAAATCATTTTCCGAAATCAAAATGGAATCTTGAGCATTGAGGATGGTTAGAAGCGAATCGTGAAATATATTGATGGATTGATTTCTGATACAAATAGAGTACATACCGCCTTGAGAAGCCAGACTACTGGCAGAAACATGTCGGCGTGAGATCGGTAGTTTTTCATTTTTGATATTCACTTACATTTGCTTTGATTTTTATATTTACATATATATATATATATAGACATAAGGTAGCCAAGAAAAATTATTTCCAATAAGGTAGCCTTATTTGGAATTTTTATTTTTTCTATTTTGGATTATCTGATTTGTATTACTACAAGTACTTTTAGTTTCAAGGCGAACCGATCATCATGCGAGCTAACAAAGGAAGTGTCATAATTTTTGAATTTTAAAGTCACTTTAGTAGAAGTCTCACTGCTGGAAATTCTCTCCTAGAAGTTAAGTTATGTAGAAAATATCTTTGGGGGGACAACATAGAATTTTCACTTGATGGAAGAAAGTTGGAATTTTTTCCTGTGTCTGCAAGTTGATATTATTTCATTTCTTTTGTTTGGCATGTTGCTGTTGTATTTTGTCAGCATGTGATATTTTTCTGCTTGACATAATGAACAAAATCGTGTACCACTTTTATACTTCTTTGATTGTTTCAATATTTCCCATTTGACTGTAAAATGTTTATCATTTTCTTTCAGGGACCAGATGTGCTTCGACAGTGTTGTTTCATTCATATATTGATAGTTTGAGAAAGATTTTTATGATTATTGAATCGTGACTTGAACTCATCTTCTGTTAGGCCAATATATGTTTTCGTTTCATTTTCACTTGTGACCGTAGCTTGATAAAACATGGGCCAATTGATTAAACAACACAACAATAAACTCCTGACTTCAAAATAAAACGAGGATCAACATTTGAGAAAATGCAACTGCCGAAATAAGACTGCTTGCCCAATGAATGGAGAATGCTTGCAAAAGTGCATTGTTTATCAAGGCAAAAGTACTTGTAGTTACGAGAGAAGGTCTTTTTCCAAACTTTTTATCATAAATATATTATGTATGATATTATTATACAATATTATATAGAATTACACAAGAGATTATTCTCTCCTGTATCTGTATTTATTCGACATTCTGTATGTATGGATATTATCTGCATAAGATTGCAGAAAATTACAATTCATTTGAAATATCTATGCAACGTCTACAAATATATTTGCATTGTCTTCCATTATTCCTTTTTGCTCACCGGCTCTAAGGATCTGCCAACAGTCAGATTGTGGCTTAAAGTATGACAGATTATCAATCTCGTGTGAAAAGAGACCGACTCTTCGATGTTGCTTAGTGTAATAAGAAATGACCTGAAGACATTTCCTGTCAAAACATTATGTCTCAGACTTAGTTCTTTTCACTTAATATGAGAAAACATAGACCATTTCATTTTAGCCAAATACTGCGATCTGCGTCGGATAAACATGTGTTTCTCTTTGGTCCTGCCTGGCAAGAAGAGGAATCACGTCGAACTTGACAGACGGGCAGATTCGTGATAGCCATGCAGTGTACATCATTCTATGAAAGCATCGTTTTTGGCCTCGTTCCCTGCAGAAACTCGTTCTGGGTACTGCACTATTAGTCTAATTACGTCATAGCGCAAATTTATGCAAAATACTTACCGTCTCTTTGCAATCACTTGATTTGTCAAGCTACATGTACTTCATTCACATTTCTAAAACATGAGACATAGACATAAAATTTACCTTGCAATCTTTGCGGTCTCTTGTAGATGTGCAATCCAGATTTTCTACAAGGTCTGTAGGACATGCTGTTCCACCACATGTGCTCTCTGCAGTAATATTCCGACGTCGAGACCTCTGACCTGATCCGCAACCACTACTGCATTCTGACCACTGTCCCCATTCAGTAATTGCACAATTCTGAGGATTGGTAAATGTTGCTGTTTGTGTTTGACTTGTATCTCCACTACAGCTCTTTCCGCCACAAGATGCAGCTGTCTCCTCTGATCGAGTTCTCTGTCTGCAAACAGTTGAGCTACATCAGGCCTGGCGATTGCTAAAGTAATTAGACGAGATATTGATAGTGATAATAATTATTACTATTATAGTAATAATGAAAATATTAATGAAAATTATTATTAAAATATTATTGAAAATGAAGCAAGGCTTACCCATGTGAGCTAGTGTATCAGGACTTTTAGCCATTATATTCATGGATAATCTAGAAAAACAAGTAGGCGTCCTATACCCCTATACAGTAGATATGTTGAAGATACATTCATTTTAACCACATCCCGTGAGGAATCATTGCGAATTTTGGAAGCGATGAACTCATTGCATAGCAAAATCAAATTTACAATCGAACATCCCACTGATAACAACTCTTTGTCTTTACTCGACTTTTCCATTCGACTTGAAAATGACATTGCTTGTTACAATTATTTCCAGAAATCCGCTAAAAGGTTGTTGTTTGTTAATTACCACTCCGCTATTCCTATTGAACAAAAGCTTAATATCGCTAAGAACGAATTGCAAAAAAGATTGGTGAGATGCTCTAACATTGAAGATAAACAAAAATGCAGAGACGATCTTTACAGAATACTAAAACTCAACGATTATCCTGATCATTTTCTTCAAACTCACTTTCCACGAATCCCCGGACGTACAAACATACCCAAAAATCAGTTTTACTTTCCGATACCATTCATATCGGATTCTGTAAACAACCAACTAAAAAGAATATTCAGAGGTGTCAACTTACCTGTCCGTATATCTCACAGGTCTTTTACATTACGAATGGTTTTAAATCAACGCCATCGTCATGATAATATCAAATGTGATCTTAGATCTTGTCAGTTAAATAATAACCTATGTCTCCGCACAAACGTTATTATCAAATTAATTGCAATTCATGTTCAAAATTTTATATCGGTAGTACGATTCGATCGTTGCACGTGCGCCTGAAAGAATATCTAACTAGAAAAGAATCCAGTGTATTCAGGCACAAACAACTTTGCTCTCCAAAGGATATTTCCCCTTTTGAAATTTCTGTTCTAGCTTATGATAATGATAACATCAACCTTCGTCTTCGAGAAGCTATGTACATCAAGAAATTAACTATGATTTAATCGGTATCTTCCTAGAAAGCTAATTGTCCCGTAGAACTGCAAATCAGTCCCATTATTCGTTTAATTGGACTGGAATTTGAAAACCAGGGCTGGTATTCATAGTCGTGTCTTAGCAAAGTCATCGTCTTAGCTTAGTCAATTTCACGAAATTCTAATTCACAGACATGACTTAGCAAAGACGCCGTTAAGTTGTTGTCGTTGCTAAGTCAGAGTCAAAATAATTCATATTCATAGTGATGATTAGTAAAGACAACGAATTTACTACACATGTCGGTGACTTAGACATCTATTGTATTCCTAAGACAGCTAAGAAGGTGTCTTAAAGCTATCAAGTGTATTGTACAATCAATCAGCTTGCATTATCCCAGTGGAGGTGTGTCTGTCCTCAGTATCATCAGTTTGAGCTTTTTAAGATGGCGGCTTTCGTGAACAACTTACCGGAGAGGAAAATGGAATATTACAAGGATCATGTTGATCATTGCCTCGATAAAAAGCTATCCGACGGCGAACTTTATACAGATTTACTCGAAATAAGTTGCGTGTCTGTCGTCTTGATTCTGTTCGCAATGT
Source organism: Prostheceraeus crozeri (assembly GCA_907163375.1). Taxonomy (NCBI): domain Eukaryota; kingdom Metazoa; phylum Platyhelminthes; order Polycladida; family Euryleptidae; genus Prostheceraeus; species Prostheceraeus crozeri. The sequence continues at coordinate 109,335 of CAJQUW010002060.1, read as the reverse complement.
TATAACGTCTTTCACGTGTAAGCTTACTGTGTTTGAGTCATTACTCTATGGTTTGAATTTTACGGAGCAGGCTATGCTGTACTACATGTACATGTATGTCTATTGATGTAGCATAGGGACTACCACAACAAGAGTAGAGTCTACAGTAAAAAAACGCAGGCCTACTATTTTATAGCACACACATTGTAGGGGAGACCAGGGCTGGTTGTTACACGGGGCAGGTTGATACAGTGGACCTCAAGCGAAAACTATTATATAATCAAGAAAAATTAGACCGCTAGCATTAATACTTAGGTCACAGTCTTGAAAAAGTCGAAAATTGTAACAACCAGCCCCGGTCTCCCCTCTACACATGCCTATGTGTTTAGTAAAAATATAAATTTAACTATTTAAATTGTATTTATATGTATCGAATCCAGGAATTGAACCAAGTGTTTTTATAGAGTCTTAATTAAGCCATTAGATATTCTATCCTATGTACTATCGCAAACCTAGCGATCATATTCAATGATCATGCTAGCCCTCTCTAATCTGTTCATTTTTGCCTTCTGGTACAACGCAAAATAATACGTATAAGCCAATAGGCCTACGTTTATGCAGGCCATGTAGGTACATGTACTATGGCTAGCAGTGCATTAGGCTGATTTATCTTTCAGACGGAGTTCATTTTTTGGAGGACTTGTTATCGCCAAGCTTTGAGTTGATTTCCAATAGAGGTCGTCCCGTTCCACTTAAATTACAAATACTGGCCACTTTACGATATCTTGGAACTGGTGATCTGCAGAATACCGTCGCAGATACTATCGGAATAAGTCAATCTTCAGTCAGTCGATGTGTGGAGCGTGTTTGCTCTGCATTAATAGAACACATGAATACTTTCATAATTTGGCCTTCGAGTGATTCGAAAGGAGCGGAAAATTTTTTCACCATTGCTGGTTTTCCGAATGTGGTTGGTGTAATTGATGGGTCTCATATGCGGATACAGGAGCCCAAGAACCCAAATGCCTTCATCAATAGAAAACATTTCATAGCATTGAATATTTTTACCGTTTGTGATGCTAGCGGCAAGTTTACTTTTCTAAATGTACGCTGGCCGGGTAGCTGCCATGATAGTTTCATACTAAAGCAAACTGTGCTATGGGACGCATTTGAAAGCAATGAAAGAAATGGAATCATGGTGATAGCGGCTACCCGTGCCGTAGGTGGCTTTTAACACCGTATTCGCAACCAATGTCAGTGGCACAAGAAACTTACAATAAAGCTCTGTCTCGAACAAGAGTAAAGATCGAATGTGCGTTTGGTCAGTTAAAAAAGAGATTTCGCGCTCTACACTGTGAATTGCGTGTCGCACCTGAAAAAGCACCTTTAATAATTACCATGCACGTGTCATCTTACATAATATTGCTATTGAAATGAAGATGCCCGACCTACCTGACATTGATACTGTCGAGGAGATTGCTAGCGACTCTTCAATCTCGTCTGGTCATGTTAGCAATGGTTTTGAAATGAGGAATTTCATTACCGAGACTTATTTTTCTTAGGTTGTTGAGCAATAACTTTATAGTGTGCTATGTTAGGCTAGGTCTTATATACAAAATATAGGTATATTTTCGACACAATGTATTTTGATCTAGATAAACCATACATTAAATCCAAATATAAGAAGGACAAATTGAAACATTTTCTGTTCTTTAATGAGATAAATTGAGTCTTTTAACAAAAAAATATCAATAAAATTTACGGTTCAGATTGGTACCTCTATCTATAGGTATAAATAGTCAATTCAAGTCGTTTCAACCCTCAACACATACATACGTACATGCATACAAAAAAATTACTCTATTGCAACATTTGTAGAACAAACTGATTTCTTTCGTATAAATGTAGAAATATAGACTATACTTGAAGAAAACTATGCGTAATGAAATTACTGGCGCTGATGTCCGCCAAGATTCTAGAATCTTCTTCCTCTTCAGTTTGGACAATCTTGTTCGTTGAGATCACTGACTCCGTTTGAGTGCTCTTTGATGATCTACTTGGCCTCATTCTTCTGATTTCCAAGTTCAACTTTTGCCTTTCAAGGCGAAGATTGTACCGTTGGTCTAACAGTACTTGTCGCTGCAACTGACGTACAGGTAAATATGTTCTTTTCGGATTTCTTTTCTTCTGTACCGATATATGTGCTGGATTCCCTACTGGTGCTGATGTTCCTGGACCTGGCATGGAACTTTCGACAAAACTAAAAAAGCCCCCAATCGAAGGGTTACCGATGAACGCTTCAGCAAAAGAATCTTCTTCGTCGTGATCTGAAAAGAAAAAAATGAAGATCGATAATGGTTAGAAACTGCCGTATTATATTTATCATTTAGTTAATGTACCCATATGTCACGTATAATTTTGTACTTGTATAGTAATTCAGTCAAATTCAGAGGCAAGAGAGAAAGACTGCTGGCGTGACCGTGTAGTCCAGTTCTTATGAATGGATTGATCGATGTATGGGTGAAGAAGACTTGGATGCATGCATTTCAATCGGCTAAATTTAGACAGGAATATTAAATCAAGAATATTTTTGGTGCACTAACAAAGATGGATTTAATTTCAGATAAATAGGCGCGCTTCAGATATTGGTTCACATTTCACAATGATTGTCATCATAAGATCTCATAACGCAAATATATATTTAGCGCTTTAACCTTTTAACATCTAACATTTTAACGCAATAAAATTATAATTATTTGTTTTTAACCATCCTAGACAAAATAAAAGTAAAGCAATGTATCTCATCTCGTAGTAGAGGGAATACCAATAGAACCCAATCCCTAGAATTCAGATAATAAATATAACCCCAGGCACACTCATCGAACGAGTGCGGGAGTTTCTACGGGTGTACGATGCAAAATAGATATTTGAATGAACCGCTATTAAGGATTAAATAATTGTCGTATGTATAGGCTACATGTTGCCTAGCCCAACGTAGGCCTATTCGCTGAAGTCAATCGGTTAAAATGCATGCTCACCTCTCGCAATGGTGCTCCTCCACCAGTTTTCTTTGCACTTTTCCTATCGGCAGCGACCTTCTCCTTCATGATGGACTTCATATTCCTGAACTTCTTGTTAGTTTCGGCAGGGTTCTCGATTCACTACCGATCGCATTGCATCTATCGGACAGTGTCCTCCAAATGTCGTCCTTGTTCTTCTTAGTCACCTTCGCTGATATCGGTGATTCGATTATTTCCTTAAATTCGATGTAGCCATCACGGATGATAGCTTCTTCCACCTTCGAGAATGGTGCCTTCCGCTTTCCATCACTCATGATAATCAACTGATCTCATTATTCTCCTGTGCTAGTTTGTACAAACTTATTCCCTGTTATGATTCGATGCTATTTTTAGACTGTGGGAATCCTGTCCCTACCTGCCATGCCTTGACGTCAAAAACGTAGCAATTGAACATGATCAAACAGTCCACCGGATGACTTAGTAAAGCCAACACTTAGTCAACTATACTAAGCTAAGTCAAGCACTATGAATAAAGATCGGATGCTTTGACTTGGGTAGGACAACGACTTTGTTGAGTCGCTGACTTAGTAAGGACACGACTATGAATACCATCCCAAGTCTTAATAACAGGGAGGAGTGCAATGAGTACCAAAGCTTGCTTTTCTGATTTCTTTGTATATTTTAAATTTTGTAACATCTATTGCATGCTCTGTTTTACTTCCTTTTTATGTGGTCAGGCCGTCTTAACGGTGAAAATTTTGAAAAATAAAAAAGAGCACTTTTATTTAAGAGCGCTTATTTGTATATTTTACTTTTATGAAAATATAACAAGCTTATTTGTAACTAAGATTAGACAGCGTGCTTTGTGTTTCAACTAATGACATGTAATACAGCATCTGCTTAGGCAGACAGCCAAATATTGACTTTGGTAACACATTTCCTACTTTCATTTGTGTATTTTGTTGTTGAAATAGTAAATACAGCAGGGGTAATACGTTGTCTGATTTTTGCAAATATCTTCTTGAATTGTCATTATTAATTCATTTTTTAGTTGATTAATTCGTGCTTTATCTTCCTCATGTGTTACAGAATATAGTGTGACAGCTACTGACGTTTTCGCACGAGCTTCTTATTGATTTTAATATGTACATAGTAGATTGTCACCCAACATCAGCAAAATGACAATTCTTAAGTTGTGATTTCAATCGTCTTGGAAGATGCGGAATGTCTAACATCACAAAATTCCATTTGTTTGGGAGATCTACGCACTTCAGAGTCTGGTGCACTCAATAACGTATTGATCCAACATTTATTTTAAAACTCAAAATGAGATTTGTCATATTTATGTTTATGATCGCACTTTCAGGGTTGAATTCTCCTACAGAAGGCAGAAATGCGACATTCCTCTTAAGCAGTTGATTGACCAATTTCCTTGTAAAGATAATGAAAGTGTCATGACAACCGATGCTATTGTTGCAGAGAAACTGTCCTGATCACAAAGTGATATTCATAGAATTTGTATCAGGATCGACAAGTTTTGTTTATTGACTTAGTGAATTAAGCAGCAGAATGCGAGACATACAATTCTTATTTCAACTTCAATTCGACTTCTTGTGTTCCAACAACATGTTTTCCACATCACCTACGCGTGTGATGTATTTCGGTCATTCTTGGTTATTTTTTTAGATTCTAGCAATCCATTTCAGCTCGTGAGATCAGCGTTAATTGTCGCCTACTATCAATCAGCTCACTATCTATTCAACAAGACTTCCATATATCAGTATTAATTTCAACCGACAGACTTATCCATAGAAATCCGACTTTCCGCTTTTCGTAAGTTAGTGGGACTACAGTGGACTTTTCCCATAGAGTAAGTATATAATGCAGAGTGGTAACTCCGCATTTATTAAATCCCCGATGCGTATCAGTTTCGATTTTATTAAATGAACTCGAGGTGAATACGGTTAGGTATTATTACCAAATGTGAATATACAAATGTTTGCGGTTTTGAAGAAATTACAACGGAATTTAATAATCATGATAATAATGTAGAAGGAATTATGGTATTTTACAGATCCTCCGTGTCATGACAGCCTTGGAGATTTAGGCTAATGTTTGTTAAATTAGCAATTCGATAGCTGCAACTACTTTCATTATCAACCTCAAGAGTATTTTCTCAAGCGTGATCATATCACAATTGCAACCTACCACTGGTAGAGCAAAACAACATAATTAAAGACAATGATTTCAATTAACTTTGAAGGATGTAAATGGGTCCACATCACTATCTACATTCAAGAAATGAAACATAAATTTTGTGAATTATAAAATCATGCCAGTGAAAATTTAATTAAAATCTTGAAATCTCAGCCAAGAAAGCACAATAAGATCTCGACTTTTTCATGAAGACTTCCATTAAAATGTGGTTCATGAAATTCCCTTGAAAATTAGCTTAATTCCGTTTAGGTAGGGTGCTTGTTAGCTCCTAGCATATTCATTCGTTTTGATATCCAACTTGTTTCACACTACTTATAAGGGGCTTCATGTCGGTAGTACATACATTTGCAAAAATTTAGCTTTTTAAAAACTGCTGAAATAATTTTTTGGATCGCCGCAGGAATGTAAACTCCGTAAAAATTGAATCTTTTCATATAAAACTTTTCACTAAGTGCAGACACTTTTTTGAGTCGACACTCTACTGATATACGGATATACTCGTATACTTACCCTATGACTTGTCCTATAACGCGTCATTTGTTTAAGCGTCATTAAACGTTAAAGACAGTTTAATGAAGCCATGTAAATGACAGTTGAAAGATATGCCATTTTGGTTTTCATAGAAACTCACTTTTAACTGTCTTTTAGAATCCTTTCATCTAACTGTCATTAAGCAGAGATTGCGCATAAGCTTCCATTAATTTTCACAATGTCGCGTGTCATGATGTAATTTTGACGCATTCTGATATCATGACATAGAAAATCATTAAATTTATTGTTATCATAGTAAAAGATGACCTCGTTTTTCATTCAGACACCTTGGATTTCACTCATAAATGACGTAAATAAGTTATTCATTCTGAAGCCAGCAATCCAAAGACATCGAAACAATTGATAAGGGAAGGTCTTGTGCAATAAACTGCTAAATGCGAACTCGCTCGGTTAACAATAGCACCACGGATCAAGTGAAAGCCAAATTGTTCACGGATCGAGAAAGTCTCTCACTGAGTTGACAGGGGCTGGGCAGATCGGCTTGTATCTTGACCAATTATGTGATGGTGACAGAATGAACTTTTCCAATTCTTCCATCAATTGCAAGGTTATTCCAAACACAGCGGATAATGGACGAATTTACAGGAATATCCAGTGGGATGGAGCCCCATGGCAGGGCCTGTAGGCCTGAAATGGGCCCGGAGCGATAATGTAGGCTCATGGGCAGGAAAAATTTTAACATATTTCAGCAGCGTAGAGCAACGTTTTCAGTTTAACAATAAAGCCTTCGTATTATTTGTATGATGAATTAACATTTTCAATTTAATAATAATCGTTTTTGTATATCGGTTTCGTAATGAGCTCTCGTGTCGCACAGTTAACAATGTAGGTTGTCAAAACAAATTCAGAGTTTTAATAAATTTCCTATTGAAACTAGATCACGCCTTTTATGTCTCACACTGGTATATATGCACAAAAGTATTCAGTAATCAAATGTTCACCTTGTTACAGTTCCACAGTCAGCTGTCCAAGCCTGCCATCTTGCCCATAAAGTGAAAGAGCAATCAACAACACAGCATTGACCACTACAAGCTCTGACTTCTGATAGAGCTGGACATTGCTCTCCTTCACAGTGTTGTGCTTTGATGACTGTCCGCGTACGAGTCTCCTTTCCTGCTCCGCAGTTGCCGTTATTCAGGACACAGCTACCCCATGCACTCCATTCTGATACCTGAAAATAATATCGGAGAGAATGAATTAAAGGACGATGTAAAAAGGGGAAGGTGGGATAAAGCGCCCTTGTGCATTGTAGGCAGTGTCTCGACTGCTTTAGCTGCAAACAGCTTGCATATGCAATTGTCCTCAATGGATGTGTAGTCTAAATGTAGCATATTCGATTCGTCTCGACATTTCAATTTGCAATTGCAATCAATGTAATCAGACATGTACATTTCAAAATGAATAAATGACAGCTATTTAATTTTTGCCAGATAAACCTTCTGTAGCTGAAATGCTTGGAGAATCACGTTGTCGCATCATCCATTTCGTGCCATTAGAAAGACCTAGACATCATCTACTTAAATAAGCCCTGCATCATTGAACTATCAGTTGTAGGAGCCAGGGTAAACCAGATGGGCGGTTTTGATGTGAAAGCATTTTACTTGGTTTCATCCAATGTATTTCACATGCCACCGGCATTCATGATCACGTATCATACATGCGTAATTTGTTCGATATTGGTCAGACAACATAGCATATCGCAGATTCTTTGTCTTGTCGACTTCGGCGAGGTGGTCAGAATATACGCGACTATGTCTCCTTTAGGAGCAAAGTCCTTCCGTCCTATGCTTCGACACCATTTAATGAACAAGGAAACTTTTGTTAGGCATCTGTATAGAAGCCAATATTTTTACGTTCAGTATTGGTTTTGCTGATTCATCCGAAGACACAAAACTGCACCATTTTTACAGCCAACTTAATACGAACTTCTGAAAACGTTGCTATTTGAAATGATTCGCTTGCATTCGGGTGCTTGTTCGTCACTACGCGTGATGAAATTGCAATTCATTTATTAATGCGCCTAAAATCTTGCACCCTTCCATGCTGCTCCCATGCTATTGTTTTCACGCTGAGATCACCAATGACGTCACCCCGTATTTTTTTCATTCAGCTCTAGCGACTTAGCAATATAACCTTCACTCCGAAAGTCAAGCCGAATGACTTCTCTTTCAACGCACATGCTATTGAGGTGATGTTCAAAATCATTCGGAGTAGTACACCTTTAAGAAAATAATCTTATCAATAGCGCTTCTAGTATATTGCTATCATGATCAGTCAATTCCATGGTAATTTATTCAAAACTACAAAAGTTTGCTTATCTCCACATTTGTAAACGGGTCTCAACTCGAGTTCAATTAATCGAAAACGGCACACACATTTGGGATTTAAAGAATAGGCTACTGAGTTGCTACTCTACCTGATATACTTTTTCTGTGGTCCAATCTATGTAGGTTTATCGACAATGCAAATAGAATATTTGTAAACGAATAAGAAAGACAGCATTTTTCCGACAAGGCCTTTCGATCCGCTCTATTTCATGTCGAACGCGGATATGACAAGTTCATCGCACAGATCACATATAGATTACAAACATCAAGACGTCACAGAATAGATAGCGAATTGGAGACACGGACAGTACACTACAAAGCCTAGAACAAATGAAATGGCATGACTTGACAAATCAGACAAAAGAAGACATAGAAATGAACAAAGATAATTACGGCCAAGGCGAACATAGGTCATATACGAACTCTTTCTGTACACACAAATCAGGAGAAAGACACTTAATACTGATGGCTTCTAAAATACGTAAAAAATGACAATTATTTACAGAAAATAAAACTGTAAAGAGACGCTGCTGTGGACGGATTTACAGATGTACAGCTGATGATATTACGGGTCATGGCACTAGCAGGCTTCTTCTTAGAGCGTGGTGGAACCTTCTTGCCTTCTTTCAGCCAAACAGGAATGTGCTCCTGTATCCCCTCCCGAGGACATCTGCCTGCTCTGCCGAGGTATCTGCATCCGCAGGTACACGAAAAAGAATAGATAACATTGGATTGGGCAGAGACAGGCTGACGATCTTCTCTTTACAGTTTTATTTTCTGTAAATAATTGTCATTTTTTACGTATTTTAGAAGCCATCAGTATTAAGTGTCTTTCTCCTGATTTGTGTGTACAGAAAGAGTTCGTGTATGACCTATGTTCGCCTTGGCCGTAATTATCTTTGTTCATTTCTATGTCTTCTTTTGTCTGATTTGTCAAGTCATGCCATTTCATTTGTTCTAGGCTTTGTAGTGTACTGTCCGTGTCTCCAATTCGCTATCTATTCTGTGACGTCTTGATGTTTGTAATCTATATGTGATCTGTGCGATGAACTTGTCATATCCGCGTTCGACATGAAATAGAGCGGATCGAAAGGCCTTGTCGGAAAAATGCTGTCTTTCTTATTCGTTTACAAATGCGCTAAAGGGTCCAAAATTCTCCCGTAAATAGAATAATTAGATATATTGAGTTGCATCCTCAGATAACTAAGGGTCATACCTGAATAGCTGTCATTTCATCCAACGTTAGGAATCATCAGTAGTTTTTAAAGTGACATCTTTAATGTGACATCGAAATTTCACTAACTTGCCAAGTGCAAATATAAAAATTTACCCGGGTATGGCGGCAATTTTAAATAGGGAATTGTGTCGATGTTGAAAGAATGGATGAAATGAGTTATTCAGGTATGTTACCATTTTTCAACTGAGGATTCAGCTCAGTGTTTAATTATTCTATGTATAAATCCTCAGCAGATCTAGTTCACGGCATCTACCAGCATCAACACAACTCCCTATTTAAAGTTGCCGCTATAGAGTGAGTATATTAGGTAGAGCATAAACTCAGTATTAATTAAATCCCCGATGTGTGTACACTTTCGATTTCATAAAATGTACTTGACATGAGACCATCAGTACCACATGTGAGATATACAAATTTTTGCACTTATGAAGAAATGTACACGAATTTGACTTATTATAACAGCAATGCAGAATAAAGAAAAATAATTTGCAAGCCTCCATGTCATGACAACCTTGAGAGGTAATACATGGTTTATTAAATTAGCAGTCCGATGGGTTACCATTACTTTAACGGTCACACTATGAAGCCTTAAAAGCCATTACTTTAAAGCCTAACTTGCATATTTTTATTGCCTTACTGCATTATAATGCAGTTCATGAAATTTCCTTGATTATCAGCTTAATTTCAGCTTAATTAAGATGCTTGTTAGAAAATATTCATTCTTTTGATATCCATGTTGTTCACACTACTTATAAAGGGGCTTCATCTCGATAGTACATTAATTAGCGAAAAATTAGCTTTTTAAAAACTGCTCAAATAATTTTTTGGACAGCAGGGACGTAATCTCCGCAAAAAACTGAATATTTTGATAGAAGTTTTTTCATTGTATGCAGATACTTTTTTTAGTCGATACTGTACCCATATATACTTATATATGTCGCCTTAACTGGAATATATTTTAGGCACGCAAATAGAAAATAAAGTAAAATTTCGGTGGGCATTCTTTGAATACTGCTTTAAAGTCAGCTTTACTACTGACGTGGCGTCTCAGTTAGTGCGTCCGCAATAATTAGTAAGTGCTGTCTTTTTGCAAACGCAATGATAATGGTGAAAAAAAGGATTGAGCTGCATTCTCAGTTAAAATATGTGAACAGCAGTTTTTCAGCATCGAAACAGCTCCCTATTCAAACTTGTACCTCCATGAGAAAGATTGGTTTAGTATCTTTGGAATGAATCAATGCGCTAACAATTGAATTTGATTTTATGATTATAAACAATAAGCAAGTTATTAAAACTAAATATGAAATGCAGAAAGACTCAGATATTTTCTAAAACTTAGGTCTTAGCCCGGGTTTCTGTAAGTTTGTTGTGATTATGGTTGGTGGACTTTGTACGCTTGAGTGAAGAACACCTGTAAAGTTTCACCGTACCTTTGTCCTTTCTCTTTAAAAATGAATTGAACGATGTTCTAGTTTTGCCTGACTTGTGAAGTCTTTTGTCACGTGACCCACTGCAATTTCTGTAACCTGACCCACATGCAATCAGTGCAATTTTCGTGTATTTCACTAACCTTGGTAACGTGCTATGCTGGTGTCGTGTCAGCAGTAACTACTAGAATTCGAAGCGGATGACACAGGTTCAATGAACTCTGTGTTCTCTTAACATCAAGAGCTCTGTCGTTGAAGGTAAAGGGGAAAGTGTGCGTAGCAGGTGTCAGGTAACGTATGACTTACGGATGTAAGACGTGGGTCAAGCGTGCTCAAGAAGAACACCTCAGAAGAACAGAGATGAGAATGGTGAGATTAATGTGTGGATGATCATCGAGGAACAGAAAGAACAAGAAGAGTTGAGTGGAGCCTTGGGCTTCAATTTCATAACGGACGTAATTCGCCGAAGCTGGCTGCGTCAGAAGAGAACCCACAAGGGGAAGACGCGAAAGACCGAGAAAAGTGGAGGGTAATCATCAACATCGATTGTCCAAACCAGCAAAGATTAGAAGGATGCTAGAAGAACGAAGACGTTAAAGAGAAAAGTGAAATAAGAAAAGTTCGCGTGTATTCAGTACACATTTTCATTCATAAAGCACTATATCTTCGTGTCATCTTCGAGCATTATTTATATGACGATTAAAGCTAAAATAACATGACATTTTGAAATTGTTGTACACAGAGCAAATAAGAAACTTGCATTTGAATTGTACTAATCGTCAATCGATTCTCCTATCTTTCAATGACATTGGACCTAGGCGTGCCTTACGCCGATTGAGTTTCTGTTATCACACAATCGTATTTGCAGCTGTGTAGTCTGGACAGTAGTCAAAATGTCAAAATGCAAAAATCGAATGTTTTGGAAATCGAAATTTTTCAACAAAACAACATGTGGATCGAGCATGATGATGAATTTTCAGGCATTTTAGAGGTATTGCTCATCGAAATAAGTGAAGTATTAGAGAAGTGTAGACGCACCGAACTCGTTGCATAATCATAAAAATGTTAGACGTTCTACTTATATTGAGTTTATAAGTAGTGGTGCATAACTATTAACGATGCAAACGGAATATCCTTGTAAGGTCAATTTCATCCATTAAGGCAGCGAAATTTTGCCTAAAAAGATTGTATTATGAAAATGAAAGTGCACATATAAAATATCTCGAAAGTCTTAAGATTTTCTTAAATATAGGCTGCCGGATGCTAACATACATCGATGGTGTCACTATGAATTCCAACCTCTTGCAATCTCTTATTGAATGCTCTGGTCGCACACACAAGACATCTAAACATAGAGACTGTCTGATCATGAGACCTGTAAAAGTTGATCCTCGTCTTTCTGTGACAGAAATGGCTGCGGTCCTTGATCCCTCAAAATCCAAATCAACGATTCGACGAAGGTTGATTGATATATATTGAAGATCGATTAAGATGCATTTTCCATGATATTTTCCATGAGTGACATCAATGAAATCGAAATGTGTAGTCAGATTCAGGCTCAATTAGTCAGAAGGGTACTGGCAGCTAACTGAAACTTAAGGATAAAAAACTGACACAAGAATTCGGCGATATTTCAATCATCTTCGAAAAATTGATTTTTGAGCAACCGTAATTTGATAAAATCAGTCCCGAGGCGAGTTAGTGATGCCCACTAGGCAAGGAAGGGTCACAAAATATTATGATTAAGGACTAGGTTATCAATTTATTTTGTTAACTGTGTCTTTCATCAATATATATTTCACAACAGAGCTACATATCAATCATAATGAGATAATTTTATCGAGGACATCAACAATCATACTGTATGCTTGAAGACACCTCTCCCCCGTAACTGTTTGCATACTCGAAGTTGAAAGACATCAATTTAAAGCAAGTACACTGTAAATCGCTGGATACGAAAATTACATACAAACATATACCAAAATCACATACAATTTGAAACTAACTTCTGATACGAGATTCTCGTATGCTTACAGATATCTGGTATGTTTTTCATACGAAGCCTCACTTACTTTCGTGTGTGATTGGCATGAAGCGATACGAACTATTCTATCTGTGATTGGCTGTTTTACACAGAAATACGAATTGTTGGTATGTTTTATATACGAGACCCGATTCAAATTCATCCTTATTCGCATGCCTCTGGTGTGCATTTCGAATGTACAGCTTTAAGTCACATCGCAAAAAAATATATGTATTACATACTACTGTCAAATAACTTTTTTAGGTTTTACCAGTCGTGCATATTTTTTGTTTGTTAGATTGTTAATTAACTATATTTGATTTATTGTGAATTTTATACTCCACGAGATTATCGTCGTTCCTACCTGCCTAGCAACATTAACAGGATGTTTAGTTAGCTCTACTTAAAGAACCCAAGGTGATAGACATATACTCATTCAAGCGATGTAATTCGTGCAATCATGTTGACTTATATATCTCAAACATAACTATTTTTGCATTCATGAATTATAATGTGTTTTTATTTTGGATTGATAATATGCTTAATTTCAAAATTTCATAATACATAATTGTTGATGGCTGAATACTTATTGATTATTCATGAAATGCCTTAGACTTACGTGTATTGAAATCGAATTCAGTATTGGAAGTATGACTCTTCAATGTCATTATCTCGCTACTTACAAATCAGTAGTAACATTGGTGTGATCTTTATTGGAAAAAGGCCTTAAATCAACATACTTTGGACATGATTCTAGCTTTCCTTTAACATTCTGCTGGTATGGCTTTAATATGTAAAGCATACCACATTTGAAGTAACATGCGAAAGGCATACAAATATATACCAAGAGAATACAGAAATATACCAAAAAAATATTTCGGTATGCATTTTGTGATTGGTATTGAGCGATTTACACTGTAGGAAGGTGATCCATTTTTCCACGAATCGCTCTGTGGAATGTCGGAGAATTCAACCAGTACAAGCAATAAAGGGTAAGTCAAATACCGGCTGCATTACTGTTTCAGTGTGATATCGTTGAATCTAGACAAAATCGTTAAGAAAAAATGAAAAAGCAACAAGAAGCTGAGATGAGAATCTCGGAGAACACGCTCTTGCGCTCTTAGAAGACACCAGTGTGTTGAATACTTTTCAGTTGTAGAAAAAGAATTATCAAAGACTGCATCATCTTCTACTGTCTTTGAGAATTATCGCGGATTAAATTAATACGAAAACTTTTTTCAGTGACATTCGTAGCCACTTAGATTCAAATTCAATAGATTCATTTCGTATCACAAATGTTCTTCATGAATTCGTTCAACGACTGCAAAAAACTACTCAAATTACTTTATCGTTTACTTACAGTGCAATTTTCGTTCCGTTTGTAGGTACAACTTTCACTTCTTTCAATCAACTCTGTCGGAGGACAATCTTCTCCTCCGCACTCGGCAGGAATGCGTCGTCGAGTTTGATCTCGAAATCCTTGTCCGCAAGCATTTGAACATGTGTTCCACTCACTCCAGGGAGCTGCAAAACAACATTATCATGAAGATAGATTTTTATGTGTAGAGAATTGGACGGCAGGTGCCTTTCGAAGATTAATTTTGCATTTCACCTGCTGATCTATATCAATAGAATAGAGTAGTACTTGAGGGTATTGAGCTAAAGGTAATGAGCGGAGGGCAGCACTTGATGAAGGAGTTTCTGAATCTTTCGCAGTGTACTTTCACCGGTACATTCAATCTCTATCTTAGTGGGTGAGGTAGATAAATGCTGCCGAGGAAATGGTCGTCATTGGATCCAACCTGCGAGAACAATATTACTACAAAGCTTGTCACCGGCGGTCCTTAGGGTATCGTTCCAGGCGTCCACTGACATTCCGGCGATCAGATGCGGTTGCCATTCAACTTTTTCGATCAGGAAAAAGTCTGTCGGGGAAGTTGCAGAAGGGAAGGTATACACAAAAATGCTACGGATATAGGAAATGTAGATGTTGAAAATACACTCCTTCGGACATATTTATCTGCGTAAATTGCGAATTGTATACATTTTGCGACAGGCCGATTTTATGACTTTAGTCACATGACAGTCCCACCGCAAATCTCTGCTGAGTGATACCAAACCGCGGAAGGCTGTCAACTCGAGAAAGAATAGAACCGCTTGAGGCTGATGCATGGCGAGATTGAGATTTTTGCTTGCGATTATGTCCGCAACATTGCACATTTCATGGTTAAGCGGGAGTCTTATGTCTTTCCACAAGTTTCTAGAGCATCTCACTCAGCTTGAAGTCTGCGTTCGTTAGAGTTGTTAATGAAATGGAGAAGAGTGAAGTGATCAGCATAGCGAATAAGCTTGGAGTTGTTGAATTGAGGGACTGTAGTGGTTCCGACGGCTATGCAAGACAATACAGGGCCACTGACGCTGCCCTGGACTGTCTTCCTTCAAACAAAGCCTTCCATTGAATTTCACACTTTGGGCGCGGTTTGAGAAGAAGTCCTTGATCCAATGGCATACCTGCAGCGATGAACCCAGTCGAATCCACCACGGGACAATCAATGAATGGTCAAGTTTGTCGAAAGCTTTTGAGAAGTCTGTTGATTAAAGGCGAGTTCCAGATCCTGCGCAATGTAGCAATGTCGCAACCTTGAATTCATGTCTGATCTTCAAGGAGCATCGAGCTCATTTTGACCTGTGACCTTGAAGTAATCTTCAGTTTCATTAGTTCAAGGACGCAACCTGTCTCTTCGAGGAATGAGAAGCAACTATCGCATTTAGCTAATCACGTCACGCCGCTCCTCTAAACGCCTCGTACAGGCCATGCTGAGTGCGATGTACACTTGCGACATAAAATTACCTCTAGTCACCTGTGGTTGTTTCTTGGTCACCAGTGCCTAAGTCTTGCCGTTATTGCTGTGTGACCCTCTGACGATAAGTTTGAAGGTCAGCATGTCTTCACTTCAACATAGGAATCGATTAAGAATCACAATTAATTTGCAATTAGAAAATCACAAAATTATAGGAGAGAGATAGATCTCCCCCATAGCAACATAATAGTGATAACGAGGAATTGAAGGCAAGCTGTTGTGCAATTATTTTATTAACTTGTTGAAAACATGTGTCGATCACTTAGAATACGTTTTTACCATGTACTTACTCAATGAACAATCTTTCTTGCAGCATCTGGTCTTGCAAACTCCTGTTTCAGTTCTCTGCGTGCATTCGCGGCCTCCACATTGAGTTTCCACAATAACTTTCTTTGAACGTTGACGAGTACCATTTCCTCCACCACATGTGCCTTCACATGCTGTCCACGCCAGCCAATCCCCCAACACACAATCTCTTCTGCAGCATGGATACAAACATGTCTCCTTTAGTAAGACATTCTTTTTGCAACAATCGTACTTCGTCTCATCAATCAGAGATTTGAATTCAAATTGCATTAAATATGCTGAAAATGAAGTAAAAGTCTTCATATGAGATCGATATCAAAAGAATCGTGCATCCAGGAATAGTATAAGAAGTATAGAATATTTATTTTTTCAATCATTGAATATTTCATTGCAGTGAACATGTCTTAACGAACATCGCATGAGATCTCATTAAATATGAAGTAACTCTTTCTATGATCTAAATTGAAGTGCGGAAAAGTTTTCAATGTTTCTTGTCAAAAGGCATCTCTCTGAAATATGACCAATCAAATCATATGAATAATGAAGATATAGGCTATATCTCACCTACTAAGATGATATATTTTCAATACAGTATACTAATCTTCAGAAGCGGAATATATATAAAAACTGAGAATTCAATAAGAGCATATTCAGAGTTTGCCACAGCTTTTCTAGCAATATTTAATATTATTGTTGACATGCCTAGAAGACTTCTAATCAATAGTTCCCAGTCATTGATTGCGAATACTTTACAGAAGGGTGATTTGCACCAATTGTGTCTATCGGATGACGCAAAATGTCGCATCAGAAATATGTTTAAATCAAGAATTTGTCGATGGGAAATTATCGGTTGACATGTCCTATTATTTCACAGAGCGAGAGAGAGAGAGAGAGAGCGACCATGTTCGTCGATCGATTTCGAGTTTATAGAATAGAATAGAACTTTATTGATGGCTCACATTGTGCGGTGAACGCATGGACAAATGGTGGTTGACAAAAGACCACAAAACATTAAAACATAAAATACAAGAATTGCAGACCTTATCTCCCAAAGCGAATGAAACTTTTGCCGTACTTTTGTACTTGCGTAGTTTTAGATCGTGGCGCTCTTAGACAATGAGAATTTCTCAAGGTAGGAGTCCTTTCATGAAACATAGCACGTAGTGGATGATCGCCAACACTTTCTATCTTAAGGTACAGACGTTTACATAGATTCTCACTAACAGTGGAAAAATCATTAAAATCATAACTGTGGAAAAATCGAGCAGCTAGCTTCTCAACACGAAGTATCTTATGCAACAAGCACTTTGGTAGGTTGCAAAAAGTAGGATGGCCATAAATAAGGACAGAGCGGATGAACGAAACATAGCATTCAAACATCAACTTAGGTGACATTTCACAACGTTTTTTTTAAACCCATCGGTCATCGGCTATCATACATCGGTCTAACTCAGTATGAAATATGAATTTCACATCAAATAGCAACTAACATGAATAACTGGGATGGAAAGATAGGAGTGCATGTTCCATAGTGACAATTGAATTAAAAATGAAGGAATAATATCTCGTATGTGGCATAGACTGCGATTCAGCAATGTTTATTTCTGTAACCAAACCATGCTATCAGTCTGCATACGGAAAATCTCTTGATTATGAAAATGTCAATATACCTACTGATCTTGTGAATGTCTTGATTGTGCATTTATCAAGTTATTGGCTGTAAAGAGTCAAGAAAATGAATTGATGTTTATTATAAACTTATTCACCATAATAAATAATTTTTATAAACATCAATTCATTATCTTGACTCTTTCCAACTAACAACTTGCTTGATTAATTTTCTTCCAAGCACCTCTGATGGCCTAAAAGCACTCCGCCTGGGAAAATGAACCCGATTTTGAATGTGAACCTTTCCTAAAATGCTTCTAACGCATGACGTTCATTCAAGGAGGTACGAGATCCAAATATGAGAAATTCTTCATTGCTCTATGTACACTGTATTTCATTAAGTTCTATTTAAGCAGGAATCTGAGTTCTAAACGGAAATGCACTGAAAATTACCGAACATAAATTCACAGGTATTATCATGCTTATTAAGTACTAATATGATGAAATATCAATATCAATAAAGGACGCGACACAAAGGCAAATTCAGTGAGTCAGTGTACAGCTGACAATTGACGGCGCACGCTTTACTTGGATAAGAGACTTTTTGTCCAGTCTTCCCAGATGAGACAGACGATCATGAGTGTGCATTGTCGACGGTGATGAGCACCGACTGTGGGAAGGCTAACTAACTGACGTGCGCCTCTCATAGTTCCTGCAGGAAAAATTGTCAATCAGGTAGCGAGTGCTTACAGCTGATAATGACTGTTTGCTGCGTTCATGCACATCGAAGTGGATACAGGGAAACAAGAAATTATCGTGCGAACCAATCTTCGACATGTCATCGATTTCCTGTTCATCATCCTAAGAAATCAATTGGGATGAAAAGCATTCATCGAACTTACTTTATTCCGACGACATTTATACGTGTGTGTTCTCTTCCCTTCAATGATGATGATAACAAAATTCAATCAACCGATTTACCCCTTCTCCGCACGAACGTGTTGCGACTACTTTTGGCATGTGAATTGTCATATCTATAATCGTGAACGGTAACGTGCAACTTTGGAAAAAAATTCAAAGACATATGAATTTTATGTTACCTGCTTGATTAATTTCACCATTGATACTATCAGCACCTGCCAACTGAATCTGACCATTTTAATTGACTTATTATGTAGTATAGCAACCCTTGTAAAAAGTCTACATATTTCCTCTTCCTACGAACATACATTATGTTAACCTTGTTTGATCATAACTTTGATTCAATGTACGAGTATTCTGTTTTCAATCATTTTCAAGATAAATGTTATCTAATTGTTCCAAATGATTTGTGTTTACATGTAATCGCCAAGCAGTTCTTATAGATGGATGTACGTATGGGATCACAGCGGGTTAGATAAGCCGCATGGCATTTATCGACCGGTGTAGGTGCTAGTCCTATGCAACTCATTAAATGAGTGCTAAATTGATTACGAATTAAGTACTGTGTTTTCGAACTTAGAGTGGACTAGATTCTGGGACTCATTTCGTTTTCGTAGCTACTGCTATCGTAGTGATGATCATAAAAAGTGGACCACCTGAATTTTATCCAACTTTCGCATGAAATTTTGTCAATAATAGGTACACATTTGGCAAAAAAATAAAATAAAAGCTGAAATAAATTTTTGTTGTTGTTCAGTGGCTTTGTAGAGTCATTTGGTCCTTAATAGGGCCAATGGTAGGTTCACTGGTGGTCACATATATTTCGCAACCTCACCAGAAAGTTCAATCACTTAATCGAATCCGGAAAAGCATGCTTTCGATCAGGCGATTGATCACTACTTGATCTAAACTCTCCCGCTCTTGCTGTAACAAAACTTTAAGTCGAGACAGACAGAAGAATTAATCGACTCACAGCGCACTTCAGTAAATGTGCCTTTTAGCAAAACTTTTACAAATCCATCGAAATCATGTTATCCCTTTGGATACAGAGTTCAATTCGGCCATTCTTTCTAGTACTGACTTAGGACTTTATGAATAACAATGTTCAAGCTAATGAGCTTTATTTTGTAGGCATATTTACTAAGTTGATTTGCTATCAATCAATTATTTCCCAAATTTAAATGAAATGTCTTATTTTTTGAGATTTTGTGATGCGAAGCATTTCTAACTAACCCAACAACCTTCTTAAGCATGAATGTTATCATCCGAACTGAGTAATTTAAATTTTAAGTGTCGGTGCGGCAAGTAAAAAGAGAGAATCAATGGTTTGACGTCAAGGACAATCATCGAAGAGAAAAATAGCCTCTTCATTTATATCTCTGTATACACCTGGTCATTTTTGTCATCTGTTGCACAGCACATGACCTGCCATTGTAAAGCAGCCTCTAGTGATTTTTGGGTATCTGCAAGCTCTCTTTTTTCATTATGATCACACATTTATAGCTGCTTAGAACTGCAGATTGGCATTTCATAGACATATTGGAATGATCGCTTTCAAATCAAAAAAATCTTTTACATTTTATATACGTGTGTTTTAGTTGCAGCCTATCTTTGCACAAATCAATCACATCAACTCATTTATGAACTCCTAATTAGCTTCGCAATGCATTCAACCCATTTGACATCGTAAGCAGCAATCGGCAAGGAGATTTATTGCCGAAATTCTGTGAAGTTTCAAAAATTTTAGAAACCGGTCAAAATTAGTTTCAAAATTAGATTTCAAATTTTGAATTGCTATCTTCAGCACGAATGAGTGGGGGTCAGATCAAGTGGATGCCATCATTAGAAAGTTCGTACACGAAATATAATATGCTGAGAATTTCTAATGATTTGGAGCAATGCTTAAGAAGTTAAGGAAGATGGCCAACTCGTCCATCGGGATACGGATGCACTTCAGATCCCGATTTAGCAGTTATGGCCGAACATGGTCAACTAAAATACGACCAAAATCCAGACGCATAAAAGCTTGGCCGACAATATACCGACTATGGCCTACTAAAAGCCAACCAGGAGTCATCCAACGATGAACCGACGACGGCCCGACGTCGCTTTGCCACAGGGTAGTTCTTACGTTTTAAGCATTTTTGTTCGACAGTCAAGACAACGCATCAGTAAATATCAGCGTTGCTGTGAAGAGGAAACTTCAGATCCACATCCAAGAGTGTGGCAAGCATATATAGAATTTACATCAAAACTAAAAAGATAATTTTTCCTCCGTTAAAATTATATAAAGCGACCTACGCAAATTAATGCAGATGCATGATATGGCGACAGATTGCTTAGCTTAAGTTTTATAAGCTCTAATGTCTGCTCTACACTCAAAAGATGTGATATTCATGTTAGAATAGAAGTGTTCCACATTTAAGTGAAGCATAGAAACAGATGTTGGCTAACCATTCATGCAAAACTACGCGAATCCAAAGCAATGTATGTTGAATCAACATGTACTGAGTTCTTAATCAGATTCAACTTCTACTTGAAATGCTGTCAGACTGTTTGTAGTAATTCCTCGTTTGATATTGAAATTTTTGCTTTAAGCAATTTATGTCTAATAAGTGAAGCATTTTCATCATAGCTAGCCTGAATACATTCTCGTTCTATGCAATCATTACTCTATGAATCTATGATTCTAAGGATGCTGAGGACACGGGTGTAGAAGAAGAATTGTATAGGGGGACACGAGGGTGTATATACAAATAATTTAGGAACCTGCGCACAGCCGTGTTAACACCACTTATATAATAAATAAATTTTCAGTGCAACTCTATGAACTTGCAATATTGAGTCGCAAGGATACTGCGAGTACACGATCTAGCAGTTGACGTCACCAGTCCCATATTCATTGTTAAAGGAAAAGGCGCATCATTAGGTGGTGGAACATAGCAATCAGAAAATTGGCAATAAATTAGATAATAAACACGAATGTGCCACCTCAGTGCACGTCCAGCCTCTTTCTTCACGTTGTTCGATGCGGCCACTATAGTTGAAATAATGTACAATTTCATGTGAAGTTCACTTGTGATATTTCGCTTTATTATTGAATGAGCTATTATTGGAGGAACATGCTGTCTTCAATAGAACATTTGAAATGGTCGCTACAGCAAGTTGGAAATACATTTTCACAAAACAATCTCCACCACGATGTCTATGGAGATGGCAATATCGCGCATGTGCATTTTTAGGAATTTTCGTTTCTTTTCGATAAGAGTTATACTAATACTTACCCGGATGCTGTGTCAAAATTTCAGTGACTATTACAAGCAAAATCTAAAGGAAAAGTCACTTAAAAGTTAGGTCCTGGAATGTTAGCAAGTAATATCTCACATGTGCATGCGCTGTAACAAGTTGTATCTCACATGTGCATTCTTGGTTAATATCATTTGCTGTAGCAACAAATATTACTATGTCATATAATGTATTCTTTATTAATATCCCACATGTGTTCTAGCAAATAATATCGCACATGTGCATTCATAAAATGAATTGCAACCAATTGTAGCCCCTTCTTGGATTCCATTTTGAAGACATGTAGTCGATCGTAACCTATGCTAAGAAGGATGCTAGAAACTACATACGAAGATGGCTTCCATTTTCAAAAAGAATTGCAATCTAGAGACAGTTTTTTGCTTCTCTTGAAAAGTTTGTAATTTGACAAATAGCAGGTATTATCCAATGTCCTTGAAATCACATATGAGGTACTGTCGCGACATCGACGACATGCATGTTTTTCTGAAGTTTAAGTGAATAGGTTAGGAATATTAAAATTCTCAATGTACGTGATTTATGTGAATTACCCAAGTCGCAATAGTCTGCTCTGAACATTTGAATGTGTTAACAAACTTGGAAATAGAACTTGATAAATAAAATTCTGTTCATTCATATCACCAATTATGCGACAGACATCGAAATATCTGTGAACATATCTGTAGCCACTACACTTATCAAATATTTAGTAATTGTACATATAAGTAGCATGATTGGTTTTGTCCTTATTTTTGTCTCATCTTTGCTTTATTTTGTTTCCCTTAGAAGATACATACTAAAATGTGCGGAATATTATTTCACGGATCGACGATATCATTTGAAACAAAATTTATCATATTTCCATGTTTAAGTCCATCTTATTAATATTATTTTGATTTAGAAGTAACGTCTCAATACATTTAACTTCTTTGGCCACATAATCGACATATATAACTATCTTTAACGGGTATTATCTGACAATCGCTGAAGGTCTAATTTGTTGTGTGGACCTGCAAATATCATCAAAACATGTTTTTCAGAGTGCTTCGTAAGTGTACTTATCTTGACTGCCACACTTGGATGAAATCAATCACCAATATCACCAAAATTAGTTGAAATTTCAAAATTTTCAATATTGTGTGAAATTTGTAGTTGAAATTTCAAATCGATGTGCCGTTAGAGGAAACAAGTACTCTACCATTAGGAGACTCAAACTCAAAATATGTTGCAATGAGATAATGTTCCAAGCAATACGCCAGGAATTCAGGAGAGGGCCGAATGAGTCCCTCTGGCATCTCGATAAGCATGAGAGCCCATTGTGGATATCATTATCACTGAAATAAGGGCATACTCGAATGTGTAACAGTGATGGCTGCTTGTGAGTTGGAGTTAAATCATCGAATGAGTGCGTCAAGCAACTATGTCTTGTTTTGAATAAGAATAGCGTTGAGAACATCAGGCAAAATTTATTGAAGAACATTAAAGTAAGATAGATTAATTAAAACCTCGACATATTTCGGCTGGTCTTTACGAGAGGAACCCAGCTAGTGATTTGGACATGGCATGTACATCTAAGTAAATAACAGTCATGAAAGTCTTTATGTCTTGTTTGTTTTAATTGGATAATTAGATTTATTTGATTATGCTACTGGATTTATTGGACTTTAATGCAATAAACTGTGCACGAGAATATCTTTATAGGATAAATATCGAAGTGTTAAGTATTCGGGGAAGTACGACATCGAATGCTCTAGGCCTGACTGGACCGTAATGAATATCAAATACGGTGACTTCTATGCCAGACAATGAGCGCACGCATCAAATTGACGATCGCTGATAGTCAAATTTGTTGTGTGGACCTGCAAATATCATCAAAACATGTTTTTCGGAGTGCTTCGTAAGTGTACTTACCTTGACTTCCACACTTGGGTGAAATCCAACACAAATTCATCGGCGCTTTGTTCTCATATATGCCCTCATCGCTACACATGGATGTTTCACAAGTAAGCGCATTTGTCATATCCACTGACAAAATGAACATAAAAGTGATTAATATTATTGGAATACATATTTTCCATGGGACAGATTTGACGAGCTTCATCAGATCCAACAAAGTAAGTTAAAAGAATGTAATAAAAGTGATTACACAATTGTTCATATTGCCTACATCAATGTTTTTGATTGCTTCCTTTGCTAAAACCCATTTCTATTGGCTCAATAAAAATTTCTAGCGATTGATTTGCAATAAGATTATGTGAGACCGATCACATAAAGGAACAACAGTTATTCATTGCCTCAATAAATCGCAACAGATTGGATGAGAGTGGAAGCACATGCAAATATCTTGCGACACAACTCTATAATGCCAGAATACAATAGACTAATCGACTTAAGAGGGATAAAACATTTTGTAAATGCAGATATATGGCTATAAGACTAAAAGACGAAGGCAAACTATTTTCGTCGTTAATGGTTGCACAAATGAGTCACAAGTATCCACCCACAAGCATTGTTGATCACTGATAAAATGACAGAAATAATCCGCCACTTTTTCTCAAGATCAGCCCATAATGTACTTTGTGATAATTAACTTTCATTCTATTAGAGTAAATGTAAATTTGAACAAAGAAAGTAGAACAATCTGCCAACGTTCCGCTATGATGTCATAAGCGAATAGCCGACATGAATCATGTACTCATGAGCTATTCAAATCTTTCTTTCAAGAGTAGGCTTAAACATTATATCTCACATTATTGTCTGAACCATATAGTATATTATATTTAGATACAATATATCATATCTAAACATTATTGTCTGAAACAATTTTTAGTGGATTCCAATTTCTGGTTTACCATACATTGCATGACTAGACAACCAAAACTATGCTAGCTAAAAAACATTTGACCGATATCTTTCCGATTTTTTTCGATTGGCACTTTTTCGAAATTTTGAAAAGCACGGAGTGGCCATTTCTATTTTTTGTTTTGATGCATTTCTGACAGTTGTCTGAAACCAAAATAGTCACGTTTAGCAAATTTCGTCGACAGCTTTCCGACATAGAGCTCAAAATTTGAAATTCAAATTTAGATTTTGAAATGTGCGAGCTGGCCAATTCCAATTCCTCTTTTGAAACATTTCCAGTAGTTGTCTGATATAGAAAAAGTCAAATTTTGAGAATTTCATCGATGTCTTTCAAGATTCATGATGAAATCTGGAATTCGAAGCAAGATTTTTTCTTAATACTTGTTTTTTGATAGTGATAATGATGCTATATTTGCCATAACATGTAAATGATGATTAGATTCTTTAATGCGCGTATAACAGAGGCAAATCTGAAGCCCATGAAGGGCAGCAAGAGCATGCAACTGAATAAATGAAGTGAAAATATCAGCTATGCATGTATACATGTACATGCAGCTTTCTACTGATGCATTCAGTTATCTAAACAGAAAGTATTTTGTTTATGATCAGTTCACTGAACAGAATGCCTCTTGCAGTTGTAGCTGAGAAACTGAAATCGGTCATTATAAGCCTGTATATAACTGAAAACGTTTCTTGAAAGCCAGAAAAAGCATTGCTACTTACATTATGGTAAGCTTATCAAGCAGGAAGCATATCTATCTAAATCGTAGCTTGACTCAAAAATAAAGCTTGTATTAAATGAAGAATATATAAATACGAACGAAATTTCTGAAAAGAGTGCTTTATAAAAAAAAAAATGATAATAAAAAATTCTTTCATTACATCGATTATTCAGAGAAACAAGAAGGTTTTACCTCGATTATGCGCGCGATAATATTAAAGAGCTAGCTTGTCAATAACAACTTGCTACTACTCCTAAAAGTTCTACTACCTAAAAAGCAAAAGCAAAGCGGTTCTGTATATGTATAAGCTTGTATATTTAAAAATTTTCTTTTCCAAATGTGTGCTTATAAATGAAAACAATAAATAACTACGACTTGTTGTTTATTGATTCTGACAACATTGTTTGAATTTAAATGCAAGCACAACCGTAGAATATGTTAATCACCAAAGACATATCAAATCACTAAATATGTCGATTTTTATATAAGCTGACTGCTTAAATAAATCTTTCTCGAAATCAGCATAATGAATATTTCACTCCTTAAAGTCTTCCCAAATCTGAGAAACGTCGTGGTGGACGGATTCGAAAGCTTGTTCTCTGAACAGCCCCAGTCCTTGCTGTCGTCGATCGCAAGAGTCACCAACGTGGCATTCATGAGACGTGATGGCATCTTTAGATGTGATAATTCCGACTGCATCTTTGATATCGCCATTAGACAGCTTGGTACTGACGGTACCTTTGATGCTAATGGAACTATTTCTTGTTCTTTGATGCGCTGTGTTGTCCTGTGAATGCAAGACTCAATTCTCTTCGTTCATGAAACTTGATGTCTGCTGTTATTTTACTTGTTAAAGAGGAATTTGAATAAGATTTTGATGATGCAGATGGGCTGAAATACGGAAAAGCATCAGCTTATACCATGAAGTGTCAGATGCGTTATCTTCTTCGTCTGCCAGATATTGGTTGATGCAGGACTGATTGAGTTATATGAACGTATGGTCTCCTTCTGACGTGCCCGAATCCATGCAACCCGCTTGTACTCCATGAATCTGTCAATGGCAGGGACTCTCATCTTGCACCGATTCTCTTCAATGTTGACTCGGTCGCCGAGGGTTAAACCCTGATATCGCCTGACTGAGCATCTTCATTTCGGTCACCGTCAGCCTTTGTGCATCTTTTTTCCTCGGTGCCCAGCACTCTCCTCCATAGGTCATTGCCGGTCGTATCTTCGCCTGGTAGATCTTTGATTTCAGCTTGAGAGGAACTCCTTTGTCGTAAATAACTCCTGTCACTTGCCTCCAACCTTTCCATCCTGTCTGTATGCGGTTTTTGATGTCCTGCTAGCAAGGATTTCTTCGTCATTCGCAGCGGTGGAGAGGTATTAACTCTTACTTCTGCTAATTCGGGGACCATTACTTTCCAGGGCATTGCGCCACAGCTGAAGCCTGTTTTGTACTGCTGTTGCAGAATCCCCACATATCACCAGATCGTCGGCGTAGAGCATTTAATTTGGGGGACTACCTTCGAGATGCCCAGTTATCACATCCAAGACCAGTAGATATGGATATGGGCTCAACACTGATCCCTGGTGCAACCCAACAGAGACATCAAAAGATGGAGTGCAAC
Source organism: Prostheceraeus crozeri (assembly GCA_907163375.1). NCBI lineage: Eukaryota > Metazoa > Platyhelminthes > Polycladida > Euryleptidae > Prostheceraeus > Prostheceraeus crozeri. Next base: position 82,342 of record CAJQUW010002060.1, on the reverse strand, counting down.
CATGTTTTACTTTCACAATAATCAGAGTATCTCGATACATGTCCTGAATCAGTGAGACATACATATCTATATGTACGCCTTCTCTCTTAGTCTACGAAAACCACCCCTGAAAGGCTCGCTTTCCTCCCTCAGGTTCTCCATAACCGTACGCATTAGAAACAAGGGATCTGTGGTGCTGTATCCAGGTCTGAATACAAACTGGCTGTTTCTTAAATTCGTGCACATTTGCATCCTCTGATTGATTTTTCGCTCCAGGAGTTTGAAACTGTGCCAATTATTCTTTGATGAATATTGTAACACGATCAACTCGTCGAAATTCAAATATTGACTTGATTTTTGCCGATGACGTTTTATTGAATTCGTATCCAAACTACTGCGTGGAAATTGGTCCGCCTATCGGAAATTCCCATCATAATACTTTGTTTGCTGGTTTTCACAAATTACCAAATTCCAGCGATATTACTCAGCGTTTGTTTTACGACTTGCGGATGTCTAATATTGATGCGTTTGCAAAACGATTTCTTTCTAACGATTTTTCTGCTTTTTATTCGGAACATGATACTGACAGGAAGTGCCAAATTTTCTACGATTTCATATATGATGCTATGCCAACGGTTCCATGTAGTGTGATACATTTTTCGAACTCTGATGCGCCATGGATTGCACCCTTGGTGAAGTGTCTAATTAATCGACGTTGGGCAGCGTTTCGCGCCAATGATTGGACTTTGTACAATCACTTAAAGATTAAAGTAAAGACTGAAGTCGCTAAAGCAAAGCAGAGCAAATCGGTCAAAGGTCTTTGGTCATATGTTAAGATGGAGCGTGGGTCTAAAGCGGCTGTAAGCACCAATGGTCAATCTTACAACGACTTTCTCCCTGGGTTGCTTGAACAATTTTGTGCATCGATAAACGCTCCAACTACATCTCATGAATCTATCGATATTTGTGATGACTCCTGGCTAACTACTTTTGGTGTTGAGCATGTATGGCAAGCTATGTCCCGACTTGCTCTCAAGGCAACAGGTAGTGATAACATATCAACAGCAATTTACAAAAAGTGTTCTGTAGTTCTTGCTGAACCCATTCATCACCATATTGCTGAGAGTTTTCGATTGCGAAGGTCTCCAAGATTATGGAAAATTGCGGACACTGTTCCTGTTCCCAAATCGTCGGGTCATAAGGTTACTGATCTTCGTCCAATAAGCTTCTACCTGTGCCAACAAAGGTTGCTGAGAAATTTATTCTCGATGAGTTGAAACCGTTATTTACGTCCTTTCTTGGCAACAGTCAGTTTGGGATCAGGATGAAATCCTCAACCAATCATGCCATCATTGCAGTGCATGATTCGCTGACCCATTTTGCTGACGATTCTAACATCGGTGTATCCCTTTTTTAGCTTTGACTTTTCAAAAGCTTTTGATAAAATAAGTCACCACGATCTGATTCAAAAGGTTCCCCAGATGAACTTTCCAGCAGATTTTGTTATTTATCTGAAACAGTATCTAAGTGATCGCCAACAACGAGTTCGCTTAGATGGTCGCAAGAGTGCATTGAGTGAGGTGACAGGTGGTATCCCCCAGGGATCACTGTTAGGTCCTTACCTTTTTAGTCTCTACGTCTCAACTCTGCAACCGTCTCATTCAGACACTGTTATGGTGAAATTCGTTGATGACCTTGCTGTAACATTTGGCATTAGAAAGTCCTTTGTCCGTCATGATATTGAGAGAATTAAATCGGAGATTGCTGTCATACGGAATTGGTCATTTAGGAACGCTATGCAACTGAACGAACATAAGACTACGGGACTGATAAGATATCGAGGAGACTTTCGGGAAATAGTCGACCTCGAGAGTGAGTTTGCTGATATAGCTTTCAAGCAGAATGTCCGTTTTCTTGGTGTCATTATGGATGTGAATTTCGGATGGGGTGCTCATGTCAGCCATATCGAAAGACCATGCGCTCAGCTTATGTACTGTATATCCTACGGCGAATGAAGTCCTTAACAACAATCAAGGACTTCAAATTGATGTGTGTATCCCTCATCAGAACTTTGCTTGAGTACGCATCTTCCGATTTCGATCAAGACGCTTACAAAGAGTTCAAAGCAGATGTCTCAGGATAAAGGGTATCACTGACTTACCTGATCTTACAGCGCGTAGGGCGTCGTCAGCTTTACAGGTGTTTCATGAGGTCCCTTTTACCGACACATTCGTCAAAGACCTGTTTCCGCCTCGCCTTCCCAGAGGTCGACTTTCTGTTTCCTACTCCCGTTCATCTTTACGAAGAAACTCTTTTTTTTCGAGAATGAGCATAATTTCAAAGTCTGTCTTTTGTGATTAACTTTATATTATCTTGATTGTCTATAAATGTCTATGGATGTCTTGTATATATATATATATATATTCCGATTGTCATTTTAAAGAACAAATAAACATATCTCTCTCTCTCAGAGCAGTCTGATACCCGATAATTGCTGCAAACTCTGTGATCACCTTTGTTTTTATTTATTGGTGTCAAAATGCTCTCTCTCTCCTCACTGCCAGCAACTGCTAGTGGCCTTGAATGATCTCGCACGAATTATCGCATTGACCACATTAAATTTCTCGCATGCGTTTGTTAGAAACCTGGCATTTTGTACAAAGACGTGAAAATTTATTACCTGATATGTGAGATGCTTCATTTGTAGAACCAGAATCATCGGAAACTGCTGCCTGAATACATGCATGTGTTATCCAATTTTGCGAATCTTGGATGCCTGAGTCGATAGCTGTATCTAAATTGCTAGTCATTTTGTTGATCAGCTGGCCTTTTTGCATCACTATGGATAGTCAAAAGTCAAAAGTCGAAAATGTTTATTTCCAAGAACATTGGAAAACAGGAGCATGTGTGCTCACATAATATCCATAAAAAAATTAGCTTGATGGCAGAAAACAGTGTGCGGTCGGTGTTGTTGAAACATATTCTGAATAGGAAGGCGAGCAGAATTGACGAAAATAAATTTCCAGATTTCATATTTATTGATTAGTGATTTCCTTAGTTATCGTTCGCAAGTCGTTTGCTTTTTTGAGAAACCTCGCGATGGATTTTACCAGTTTCGGAGTTAAAATATTCATCAATTTATTGAATTCTTTTGTATTGCTACAGTTGCACAACAAAAGCGCTGTTTCTTGTCGTAAATTTTGATATAGTGAGCATTCTATCATGAAATGATACAGAGTCTCCACTTTCGAATTATCACATAGCTCACATAAACGCTCTTCATAGCGCAGTCGATTTCCGTAACTGCCAGTTACGAAATCTAATTTGTGATTTTTTGTTCGAAATTTTAATAATATATTGATGTTATTGTATTCAATATCAAAATTCAGATATGATTTCATAGTATTCTCAAAACCACATAATTCTAAATAATTCAGGCCAGAATGACTATCTTTTGCTGTAGATATCCATTTTTCTCTAACGTAATGGGTCACTCGATTTTTTGCAATTCTCAAATATTTTCCTTTATCAGCCGTTACCTGATAGTTAAGTTTGGAATTACAATACCATTTAATGCCATCGCTTTGAAAATTATTTCGAACACCTTTGAACATCTTCAACATAGATAGCATTTTAGGCCTATATACCATTCTATTCCAGAAATAGGCAATCGTAGTAAAAATTTCGATTATCCGAACACTCAGAATTTCATTTGGGAATTAAATAATCAAAATTGAAATTGTTTTGCCAAACAAATCGGATAACCGATTACCTGATATTACCTGATATGTGAGATGCTTCATTTGTAGAACCAGAATCATCGGAAACTGCTGCCTGAATACATGCATGTGTTATCCAATTTTGCGAATCTTGGATGCCTGAGTCGATAGCTATATCTAAATTGCTAGTCATTTTGTTGATCAGCTGGCCTTTTTGCATCACTATGGATAGTTAGGTTTGGAATTACAATACCATTCAATGTGTTTGAAAATTATTTCGAACACCTTTGAACATCTTCAACATCGATAGCATTTTAGGACTTTATATACCATTCTATTCCAGAAATCGGCAATCACAGTAAGAAGTTCGATTATCCGAACACTCAGAATTTCATTTGCGAATTAAATAATCAAAATTAAAATTGTTTTGCCGAACAAGTCGGATAATCGAATCGGGCCATTGAAAAGTTTAATGTTATTATCCAACTCGGTGAGGTCGATGTCATTCACATCTTCCTTGTCTTTTGACGTACGTTACCTTGATGCATATTTGAACCCATTATCTTGAGCTTCATGTCTCACGACTTTGGTCTTACACGACACACGTCGTTTTTATGAAACATTGCCAAACATAGGACATTTAATGGAGGGGACATGCGCTGAGGAGGATGTTGAGGATGTTGATTTAAATTATGAGATCTGCAGATAGCCTTTTCGTATAAGTTTTGGTTGTGGCAATTTCCTGCATGAGTTTTGCATCATCAATTTTTTGCCATCTGTGTTTTTATTTAATCATTTAGCGTTTTTTGACGTTCTTAAAATAGTTATGAGTATTTGGTATTATTAGTTCACTGCACGATCACTCTTTAAGCAGGCAGAATATTCAATGTTGTCATTGGGCAAAAGATTAATTCAATATCACATTTTTGCTACTAAAAACGATTATACTTTCAAGTTCAAGTCTGGAACCTGTTGAGAATGTTCACTCATTGAATTTTATTATTCCTACAGAATTGAGACCTAGGATGCTGGAAGTCTTGCACAACAACCACCCTGGTATTGTCAAGATGAAACAGCTTGCTCGCAGTTTTTCATGACTGCGATAGTAGAATTCAAGATTTCGCAGGTCCCTAAAAGAAAATTCATACATATTGGTAATGTTTCCTTGTTCTTCTTGTAATGCTAAGACTGTTATTGAGAAGTTGTGGTGAGTTTTGTTTGTGCGACACAATTGTCTCTGACAACGGACCTTGTTTTGTGAGTAATGAATTTGATTACAGATCCACCACGTTAAGGTTTCACCTCACCATCCATCTTCGAATGGTTTAGCTGAGAAGGCGGTCGGTTTGGTGAAGTTGGGTATCTCTCGTGTTTCGGAAGATCTTTGAGTAAAAAATTCGAGATTTCTTTTCGTTACAGAAATACACCACATACCGGTCGTACCCCATCTAGTTTACTCTTCAATCGTGATGTTAAAGCACCTTTGAGCTTAGTAAAACCAGAACTATATTCTCATGTTCAGAAGGCAATGAATAACCAGAAATATTTCCATGATCGACACGCTGTCCGTCGCAAGTTCAGTTTGGGTGACAAGTTTTGTTAGAAACTACGGAGCAGGCAATGTTTGGATTCATGGTTCGATAGTCCAAGTTTTGAGTTCTAACGTGTTCTTGGTTGAAGTCCCTAGTGGGTATGTCAGCAATTGCGTAAGCGTTTTGAGTCTGAAGTCACACTCCTGTGCCTTTAGAGTTTCGGATAGCTCAGGAATAGGGGCACATGGTGCCAATCAACTAGCTCTGTCGCAGTGGACCGCTCTCTCGTACCATTGGTGTGGAGTTTCAAGTTCCTGGTACCGTGGAAATGGAGAACAGGCCGTTACCTCGTCCTATCGATCTCGAAAAGACGGAATCCCCTGGATCGGAGAAGTCGGATTTCCCTGGAGCGGTCGCCGCAAGGAATACGAACTTTGAAAATTTGCGTCGGTCTTCTCGTGTGAAAAAGCCGCGACAAATCATGAACTATGAAGTTGGTGGGGAGATGTGCCGTATTTCCTTCCCTGAGTTTATTTAATTCAAGCTAACCTCTAATTAGCTTATTTGTTTATATGTGCATGAATTTGAATACATAACTAAATACGCACGATTTGAGTTTTCACTTATGCTCTCATGTAACTGCTCTATTAATTTACAAATACATTAGTTTTTTATTTCATTTGCACATTTCCTTGCGTATCAAATAACATCCCTAATAAAAGAAATTGAACTAAATTCCATTTTGAATGATAATTAAGTCGCTTTGAAAATGACAATCGAATCGGAAGTTACATGTAGGGATGGCGAATAGGATAATCGATAATCGAACTTAAATTTTCGAATCTCGTACACTACTGCTGTTGCCATGCAGCCGGTGAAATTTTTTTCTCATGGAAATAATTCTACTATTTATTCTCCCAATCAATTTCCTACATGTTTGTTACAGTTGTTACCAGAACAAAATATTGGAAGGGGGCGAACACTCATAATGAAGAAATTTTATCAGCAACCAACTCAGAGCGGCACCGGAACTACCGTGAAACCAGACACATACCTGTCTGAAAGAAGATGCATTTAGATCCGTGATACCCTTGCTCAACGTTTCTGAAAGTCCTTTTAGGGCTCAACAGATTATTAGCAATTCCACTGATAATATAAACAAAAAACCTAGATGACAATAGCCTCATAGTACATACAAAACACAAATATAATTTGATAATATCGCAATACTAGTGATTAGGTGATTAGGCGGCTGCGTTTACTATGAGCTCTTTCATATTGGGCTCACATAGTGAAATGGCAATTTCAATAGAGAAAATGCTGCAAACCATTACTCAAAACTTTTGTAGAATCATTTTAGAATTTTTTTATATTAAAATTTTCGAGCGCTTTGAGTGACATGTTAATTTCTTTCTCTTTGGAGTTAACTTATGATAATTACAGCTTGAAGAGATCACTTAATCAAAAAGCGTTTACCAAATGTAATTGAGAAATTGGCTATCAATCCATCTAAAGTAGCTTGTAGGCTGATCAACAAAATAGTGAATAAAGGACATACAAAAGTTATGCGGCAAACGTAGTTGCCGTAAAATCCATCCTATGATTTAGACACTTCATCATTTCTGATTTCCAAAATCACCTTCTTCTCCATTGTTGCTTCGTCTGTTTTAACTACTTTGATTATCAAATTCTCCTCGAGGGCTGAAAGATCTTCGTCTTCCGTCAGATGAGAGTCTAATTTAAGCTTATCATCACCATCGTTTAATCTCACAGATCCCGCAATCAGTGTTCCCATAACATCTTCATCACAGCATCCACGAATCGATGGCCGATTGTTGCTCCTATTTTCCGGGACAAGGGAACTCTCATCCCATTGGATCCTAGGTTTTCTTTTAACCTTCTCCGACATTCAAACTATGCACCAAGTACTTTAGCATAAGATAAACAAACCCAACCTGCGCTTTGTCTACATGTGTTGTAAGGCTGCAATTTTGTATGGCTTTGGTAAGTCGCAATTTCAACCATCCAACTTAGCTGCTTTTACCAACTCAATTACAGTGCTCGTATAAAATCAGATTTGTGGAATTTGATCATGAGATATCATTGTGAATTCATTTGAATAGAGCCATGGATAGCTATGCCAAAATTTAGTAGGTAAGCCATCATAGAAATCAACAATACCGTAGAAAGTCTACTAGAAGAAGTCATGGAAGAAGTAGACATGGATTTCCATGAAGTAAATAATAGAAGTGTACTACTATCTACTTCTATGTGAGCCATGGACTCATAGATATGTATCATGCGCTAAATATCCACGGATGGGGACTAGGAGAATACTCAACTTAGGTACAGACAATTTAGTATGAAATGCTCCATTGAACATTGTCAAACAATGTACATGTGATTTTCGTGCCCTGATTATTCATCGGCACCAGTACAATCCTTATTTTCAAACCGGCCACCCACAATCTCTTATATTAAAACCTTCAGCTACGTGCATCACATCTGAGAATAATCGAAGCAATGGCTGCGAGTTCTATCATAAATTTAGCAGCATGCATATATTTTTTCAAGTTAAAATAATGACTATATGGTAGCTTCATGAACAACACGACTTCTTAGATCTCTAATAGAGTTAGAGCAAGGACATCTATGAACATAGAAATTGTAGAAGTCCTTGGTTAGAGCCATAGAGCATGGACTCCTAGATATATAACACCTGGACTTAAAGGTCGATTGACCAAACGTACGATAAAAGGCTGACATCATCGCATATTCACTGATGCACGAGACGCATCGGATAAATCAGACTTAATTGTAGTCCAAAGTTGATAAACATTTCTCCTTAGACTGCAACCTGTTGAGTACAAATAGCTGGCTGAGTTTGACTACGAAAGCGAACTACAAAACAAGAATAACAAAATGCACGACCGCATTATTGTTCGCGATCATTTGTTACGAAAGTGATTGGCTCTCCTATTGACCAGATTTAATGCTTTCGTACCCCAACCTGGAAAGAAGGTCGCTTTGGTAGGTAATAGACATAAACAATATCGCGAGTCTTTAGCAACAGATTCAGCCTTGTTATTCTCGTTTTGTACATCAGCTTCGTAAATAGCTCCGGTGTCGTACAGTTTGCAGTGTACTGATTGGATAGCAGCTGCAGATTTAACAAACAAAATGCATTCAACGGTCAATAAAATCAGCGTGTAGAATTGAGTTGTAAATGGTGGTTGAATCACATTACTCTGTGCGGTTAGAATTCAACTATGTTTACATATGTGGATCAATTCTAAATATTCTTAGGTATGATTTCATGATTCAGTAAATAAAGTTATATTTTCTCTGAACAATATTGTGAACCCATTTACATGTCTTTTAAAGTTAATTGATAATTGTAGTTGATCATGACATTTCACTCTTTCTAGGTAACTTGAGACATGATCAAGAGTAAGAAAATATTCTTTTGAATAAGGCTGAGTCTCAAATTAAAGGTTAATTAAAAATATCCATAAGATAATCAGGGACTCGAAAAATTTTGAAATTCCTCTTTCCTCTGGACTTCTATCAATTAATTTCTCCAAAACAGTAAAATCTTGCAAATCTCACAAGTGGAACTATGCATAAAAACAAGAGCTCATATAATGAAATCGGAGCTGCTGTCACATTTGAGGTTGAATTAATAGTGAGTTGCTGCTGTACCTCAGATAAACTTACTCTATGGCCTGATGCATGCAGCGAGACAGCAGTTGACGATGTCCTATTTGAAAGACAGGATCTATCATGCGACTTAGAGCAAAGCATAATTGATGATGTGCACCTAGCCTTCGTATCACTTACCACGTTCGCAATTTACATTGTGATGAAAACTGTGAACTAAGATGCATTGAGTGGGATCATTTTCCTCATTGGTCACATCCTATCATCATGTGAACAAACGTGTGTGTAGTGTATGAAGAAAATATAATGTATATTCAAGCTTTCACATGAATGGATTTGTAAACAAACCATGATTGGATCGTATATGCATGAATATAATGAGAGTATTAAGTCATTAAGTTGATCAAGATTAACACCTTGTCCGACGACACGCACCTCGCCTGGACTAGGAATCGAACGAAGTGGTGGGTGGAGCTCGCACTTCACCTTTTCCCAGGCCACGTTTTCCAGGCAAAAGAATGCGAGTGAAGGCAGAAGTCATGGGTGAAGGAGAACGACAGCATATGTCCTATTATTATTGACAGAACGCTAAACAGCGTCATATTTGTAGCGAGTCAGCATATCAGCTTGTATACGACTCTCGTCACAGTGTAGATTGACCAAACACAGGTCTGTTCGTATCAGATCACTTAGACTGATTCTGCCTTCACTCGCATTCCTGAAGAACCGTCAGCGTGGCCTGGTGAAGAAGGTGCGAGCTCGTCTCCACCGCGGACTTCGGTTCGATTCCTAGGTCAGGCGAGTGCGGTCGGGGAATCAAGGGTGTTGGTGTCTTGTATTGACGTAATAGCTGTCATTCTCTTTCGATATTCAACAAACCATGATGTAAATTTTGTAATATTTAGAGGCCTCAGAAAGATGAGGTTTAAAGAAGTTCCATGAAGTCTGATTTCTTCAGTAAAATTTGTAGTTCAATCGCCTGAACAGGAGAAATAACCTAAGTAGAAAGTTATGGGACACACTGTATGTTGAGCCTGTTGTAGGCCATGTGTGAATGTCATGTGTGTCTGCTTTTCACCCATAGACTTGAGCTTTTTCACCCTCTGAGTCCTGAGGGGGTTCAATGTACCTCTTTTACAAATTCTTTGTTTACCTGCTTAAATCGATGTCAAAAGATTATGAAAGTTGATTTTTAGTAAAACAATGATGTTTGCGTGTAGCAGATCGATGTATTTTATCTTTTGAGTGTCGCTCAGCCTTCTTAGTAAGCACAAACGAAAATGTTGTGCTTTTGTAAGTCAACAGCATTTCGCATAATATCATTTGTATGAGGTCTACAGAAAGGGTCATTCTGCCTCCTGTACAATCAAAGATATCTGGACTTCCTTGAATCGCACTATCAATGGTAGGTACTGTGTCATAATGGATTGTCGATAGCTTCCATTTTGCATGTAAATACAATGACATCGATCGATGGTTTTAGATCTGTAAAGTTGACACGTAGCATTAAAAATGCGAAATTTGAAAATTTGCGATTTTGATGCTTGCAAACTTGAAAATTCCAAAATTTAAATGATTTTCCAATAACCTTGTTGCTCTAATTTCTGGAATTTTCTTCACTGGTTCTGCAGCATCAGATAAAGCAAATCACTATCTATCGCAGCAATGCTTCAAATTTTTGATGCTCTTAGATATGTAGCCAGGAGCGAGCTCAGAATAAGACAACCCGTTCTTATCAATTAGGATCTACCACGCATAAAAACAGTTACTTTGAATATTCGAGTGACTGAGAGAAAGGTTCGGGTATGTGCTATAATTGCACCAAAAAGAAACGTCAATGTATTGTTAGAACCTATAAAAAATCACTGAAGAAAAAGAGTAAAAAGGGCTGTGCGGGGACTTTTTTTGAACAGTGTGATTAATTTAACAGACGGAAAATAACTGCGCGTCTTGGTTGATTTGAACCACCGACCTCTGGCATTCTGGGTCATCGCTCTACCAAAAGACCTGTCGACAGGCGACAATATGACATAAGTTGACCTCAATGACCTGAATTGAAGAATCCGTGTAATCCAATTTCATGGCTTCTTCCCCAAAGACAACATATCATTAATCGTCAAGCCAAACTGCTGATATGAGAATAATACCCATGTGATGACTTAATGACGACAATCTGAGGGCAGGACACATTATAACCCAAATGAATATTTGTGTCCACCGGACTTTAATACCAGTTGTATTTCCACTGTAACTGCATTAAAGCCCGCCTGAATATAAAGCTGATGAGCCCTGTATGTTGCTAGTTACAATAGAACTTATAATAGAAATTTCAGGGCATCAATGCTTTTGTTCTCAATAAAGCCTCCAGAGGATGTAGAAATCCTAGCAAATGAGGGATAGAATACCAAGATATCAGTATTGAAAGATAATCTCAGACAAACATTTTAAGCACGAAAATTCCTTGGCAGCTGTAGACGCTGCGTTTAGCCCACAAGGGCTGGTCAGTACGGCTCGGAATGATCCAAACTAGCTTCAGAAATCTATTATTATCTATAAATTATCCCGGCCTTACCGAAAAAAATATGCGGCAAAGCCAGGATAAATAAAGGCAGATCAGCCTGTTGTGCACTTCTTCAGCTTGTCTGGGCCAATCCGAGGCGCACTGATGAGCACTGGTAGGAAGAAACGCAGTGTCTACGTCTGGCAAGGATTTTCGTGCCTAAATTGTTCAAGTCTGAGGACATTTTTCAATTCTATGTTCAGGCGATTTGGCACTCTGCAATCTTAATTAATGAAGATATCAGTAAAGTCAAAACCAGCATTCTACTTTGACATTACTTTTACAATTATAAGACGTTCAGGCCGACCGTCGACGGCTGGACTTACTGCTATTTACTCAACTTTGAAACAGATGCAGTATTCCGGAAAGACATCGCATGTGAACAGGCCTGATCACACTTTACTTGCATTGCATGTGCATACAATTGACTGTATACTTTTCTTGCAATACTAGAATTTTATCTCTCGCTCTGCCGGTGTCAAGTGTGCCAAAAAGTATGCTAAATATTTTAAATAAGTACTCGTACATCTCCTTATCATGAAATATTAAACATGATGAATGAATATTTGATGTTTACACCCATCATGACTTGAAGCAGGTTATTCTCCTGATGACCTTCATATTCAATGTCTCTGTTTACCTAATAATGTTAATAATCACAATGGCATTTCTATTATCAAGTTCAGAGAAGCCAGTAGTTCTAAACGCGAACTCATAAATCTGAATACCATCAAAATATTTTCTCCCAAAGAAATGTCTGCCTCACTGTCAGGTCACAGGAGCCTCTCGTGGCATAGGCCGTGGTACTGCAGCTTGGTGAAGCTGGAGCAACGGTTTACATCACAGGAAGGATATTCGACATTCGACAGGGTACTGACGCTGGTCGCTCGTTACGAGAAACCGCTCAAGAAACCGACAAACGTGGATATGCGTGGAGGTGTTGGGATTCCAGTGCAATGTGACCTCTCGTCGGACAAGGATGAAAAGTAATTCTTTGAGAGGATTGAAGAGGAGCAAAGTGGGCGTTCGATGTTTTAGTTAACAACGCATGCACAGGTTCGTCTACAATTTTGAACTCCGCTGGAAAACTGTTTTGGGAACTAGGTTTGAACTTGTGGGACATGTAGTACGGCAGCCAGAACGAGTTTCTGCAGGGAACAAGGCCGAAAGTGAGACTTTCACAGAATGATGTGAACCTTATGCCTTCTACGAATCTGCACGTCTGTCGAGTTGTATTGAGTTCTAGTGAAATACGAAATGATCTGTACAAAACACCCCACCCCGTCCAAGAACTTTGAACGAATTGAGACCAAATCAAACAAATTCAGTACCAAAGCCTGAATAATCATCATCATCATCCGGGTATTATCTCTCCCGAAGGAGGAACCCCTCTCTACTGTCTCTCCACACATTTCTGTCTCTAGCGGTACGGATCCAGTTGGGTCCCACAAATCGCACCAGCTCTTCACACCATTTGGTCTTTGGACTTCCTCTTGTTTCTCCGGGAATCTACTCAGTTGCTCTCACAGTCCACATGTTGTCTGCCCTTCTTGTTATGTGTCCTGCCCATCAGTGTTTACATTCTCGGATGGTTGTGATGATATCGGCTACTCCACTCTGTTCTCGAATCCAACTGTTTCTTTTTTCCAATCATGATTCTTTCCATCTTTCTTTGGCAAGCCACTCGGTTCTGAATTTGGTTGTTACTTAATGACCATGATTCGCTGCCATAAGTCATGACCGGCAATATGCATTCTTTGAATGCTTTCTTTTTCAGATTCCTTTTGACTTTCTTATTTTTCAGTATGTTTTCTAGTTTAATATTCTAAATGCAGTCCAGCCTAATCTGATCCTTCTCCTCATTTCTGGTATTTGGTAATGGTCACTGGTCATTAGTTGACCTAAGTAGACACAATTATTGACCTCTTCAATCTTCTTTCCATTCACTATGACATCGGCTTTGGTGACATAATTATTATACATAACTTTCATTTTCTCCAATTCATTTCTTTGCTGGCAATTCATTGGTTTGCTGGTGTCGTGTAGGTCTTTAAGCATTTTCTGTAGTTCTTGGGAAGTGTTGGCTATCAGCACAATATCGTCAGCAAATAGTAGATAGGAAAGTTTTTCTCCATCAATATTAATGCCTTTACCCTCCCACTTTATTTGGCGGATCAGGAAGTCCTGGAGGCGTGACGTAAAAAGTTTTGGGGAAATGTTGTCTCTTTGTCTTGAATTTGTTTGAATTGTCTTGAATTTCAGTCTTGCATTTGTTCCCTGTCTGCATGAAGTCGTAGATAGGATGTTGCTTCTTTATACAAATTTTGTGAGATACATAAACATACTTCCTCCACACCTTGATTTCTTAATGTCTCGAAAAGTGGTTGGAACTCGATAGAATCGAAAGTTTTTTCGAAGTAGACAAAAGCAAAACAGAATGGAATATTGTATTCGTTTGCCTTTTAGTCCGGGATCTAGCGCAAACTTGTGCAGGGAACGAGGTAGTACATAAAACTTTCACATAGCATAGTACAACTCTAACCTACTGCAAAACTTCGCGTCTGCCGGATCAGATCATTTGCTTTTCAGAAATAGAGAGGATAACACAATCCTATGTATTTCCAGTGGTAAAATTGTGACATTTAAGGTGTTGACTCCATTTTTGCTCATAAAAGTTACACAAATTGGTATTTTGTTGAACTGGTTATTATAGAAATCATCTACAGATCATGATCTTTCAAATGAGTTATCATTCGGTGACAGAGGATGAAGTAAAGTGTACAAACAGACACTTTTCGTTAAAGTATATCAACAATTTTTCTGAAATTTCTATGTTAAAATTTGTAGTTACACCAACGAAAAGTGTCTGTTTGTACACTTTACTTCATCCTCTGTCACCAAATGATAACTCATTTGAAAGATCATGATCTGTAGATGATTTCTATAATAACCAGTTCAACAAAATACCAATTTGTGTAACTTTTATGAGCAAAAATGGAGTCAACACCTTAAATGTCACAATTTTACCACTGGAAATACATAGGATTGTGTTATCCTCTCTATTTCTGAAAAGCAAATGATCTGATCCGGCAGACGCGAAGTTTTGCAGTAGGTTAGAGGTGTACTATGCTATGTGAAAGTTTTATGTACTACCTCGTTCCCTGCACAACTTCACGCTAGCTCCCGGACTATTTCCCTGTACCTGATTTATTACTTGTAAGTGGTCTATAGTTGAGAAACCTGCTCGGAATCCAGCTTGCTCACATGGCTGATAGAAGTTGAGCATGCTAACCATTCGTTGTAAAAGAATACTAGGGAAAACTTTGTGCATGACAGGTAGCAGGCTAATTGGTCGATAGTTTCTATGTCTCTGATATCGCCTTTTTTGTGCAGAAGAACAATTACAGCATTTTTCCAGGATGTAGGAGTGTTACCGTATTGCAGGCATTTATTGAAGAGATGTGTGAGAATTTCAACGATGATTTCTCATCCATGCTGAAGTACTTCTGCTGTGATAGTATCCTCACCCGGTACTTTATCGATTCTCGAACCTCCGATGGTAGGACGGAATACTACGATATTTTTTCTAGTATTTCCTGCTCTTTTCATATGCCTTCCTTTCTCTCGCAATTGTGTTGTTGAAGGGGATAAGTTAGCGGGTTTGTTATTTTTGTGCATTCCTGCTGTTGTACTTGCGACATAATTTATTATTTTCACTGCTACAGCTGTCAATATCGTCTGAGGGGATAGATTCAAGAGTAGAGAATATTTTTCGAAGTTCTAGCTCAAATTCTTTTTTGTGAGGCAGATTATCGGTGTTCACTTTCTCAGGTTGGAATATCATTCTGGTTCTTTCAAAATTGGTGTTGATGGTCGCTACCTGTGTTCACGCTATTTAATAATGAAACATCTGTGAAGATTTCCGACTTGTTTGTTATATTATAATCGATCTAATTTCTTGTCTCCTTGTTCGGCGATATCCATGTACAGCGCCTGTTTTTCTACTTTTTGAAGAAGGTATTGAGGATCTTAAAGTTTTGGTGTGCATCAAAATCAACCAACTTATCTCCTCGCCGATTTCTTGTGCCTAGAACAAAATGTCCTGTGTTCGTTTCCATGTCTTCACCTGCCCAACTTACTCATTGAAATCATCCATGACGATCTTGAAGTGAGCTTTGCTCGCTGTCACAAGGTTGTCAACTTTTTCGTGTACCTCCTCTGTGTCTTCATCTGAATAGGATGTAGTCGGTAACTAAGGCTGAATAAAACTTATGTGATAGCGCTTGTTGACGCATATCGTCATTTGAGCCACCCTGTCTGATACTCCCTTGAATTCAATGAAATTTTCGACAAGATTCTTATTGTCCATGAATCCAACTCCTCTTTGACCGGTATCTGATCTCAAATGATATAGAGTGTAACCAGAGTTTTAAAGACTAAGCCATTCTTCGCTTTTTCTGCGTACTTCAAATGTACGCCGATGATGTCCCATTTGATATTGGAAATCATTTCTTCAAACTCCACGAGTCGATTGTCTGTTGATAATGATCGTGAATTGTATGTACAAAAGTTAAAGTGCCATCGGCAGCATTTTCGAACCCTGAGATTCTTAGCACCCTCTGCTCTTTTGCTATCACCTCCGATGCTGTAAGCGTGTGCTCCAGATCTGCTAGGGACTGAGGGCCGTTTGTTTGTGGAGATTGTCATATAGAGGCCACGCTTGGCCTGCGGGTTGCCGAGAGGATTTTCTGTCAGGGTCCTTTTCCTTACCTGTTTGATGCATCCCATCTCACGAGTTCAGCTACCCGAATGCATGAATGCTGTGCTTAGATGACACTGGCACCTGTGCAAGGAGTGAGAACCATGTCTACCAGCGGGATCTCTTCCGGTGCCACCGGACCCAGACCTGGGGTGAGGTGCTGCCTCTCCTCCCTACACAAGGAATGCAGTTCATCCGCATGACCAAGAGATCTTCCCTCACTAGCGAATTAAATAAATACTAAATAAAAAGAGAAAAGACGGGATGGGCGTTGACTCGGTCTAACGAGTTCATCCGCCCTTTGACAGGTCTTGTTTTTTTATCCTGCTGGATGTCCAATCACCCTCCTCACATGGCGATGGCTCATGAAATCCCGCAAGAAGATCACGAACACCCTGTATAGTAGGTAGCGGCAACTTAAAAAGTATCTGTATACAGTGAAATGTTTTATATCAAGGAATTCAGTTTTCTGCGGAGATTACGTTCCTGTTGTCCATTATTTGATCAGTTTTTGAAAAGCTTAATTTTTGCAAATTACATGTGTTCCTGCACTAACAACATGAGCACAAGATATAAACAATAGGAAATATGTTGGATATCAGAAGGAATGAATATTTGCTAACAAGATGAGTTAAGCTGAACTTAAGCTGATTGCCAAGGGAATTTCACGAACATAATAATGCAAGTCTTCATGAACTACTTGAGATCATATTGTGCTTATTGGTTGAAATTTGAAGTTTTAATTCCATTTTCATCGGTATGATTTTATAATTCACTAAATTTATATTTCATTTCTTGAATCTGAATAGTAATGTGGACCCATTTACATCTTTAAAGTTAAATGTGATCATTGTCTTTGATTATGATATTCTGCTCTTTCAGTGGCAGGTATCCTGTGATATGATCACGCTGAAAAATGCTCTATAATTAATAAGGCTAAGCATTTAAGTGATGGATAACCCATCGAATTGCTAATTTAACAAACTATATTACCTCTCCAAGGTTGACATGACACGGAGGATTTTTAAAATGCTATTATTCCTTCGGTTTTGCTGTCACGATCAGTCAAATCTGTGTAAATTTCTTCGAAAGTGTAAACGCTTGCATATCTCCCATGTGGTACTGGGTCTGAACTCGAGGTCATTTAATAAAATAGAAACTGCATGCACAATGGGGATTTAATTAATGCACAGCTGCTACTCTACTTAATATACTTACTCTATGGACGCAGCTGCCTATATCAAGTTAATTCCCGTGGGCATAACATCAAAACATCATGCAGTCCATTGATGCCAAGGCATTGTAAGATGAGCAATTCAAGCGCAAAAACATAAAACTTGCTTGCCATTCAATTTACTTCATTCATGGTCTTAGGTCCATTGGAAGGCACCTTAGAAACAATTCATGGCAATCATTTGCTGTATAACTGACCTTTCTGATCTATTCATTAAAAAACATCAAACGTCTACCGGTCAACCACTGGTATTTTGTGCAACATCAATAAGTCGAGACTTCAACAGCTTCAGTTACGAAAGTGAGATTAACAAAAACTGAAGTGACTTGCTTCAAATTATTACAAGTTTGTATTGAAGAGTTTTATTCTGAAATCTACAAGGAATGTCTACTTCGCTACCACTATCAGGCCAAATTTGTTTAGTGACGGGAGCCTCTCGTGGAATCGGGCGTGGCATCGCACTGCAGCTTGGTGAAGCTGGAGCAACGGTTTACGTCACAGGAAGAACATTGGATGCTCAACCAGGAGCGGACGTTGGTGGATCATTGCGAGAGACCGCTCAAGAAATCGACAAACGTGGAGGAGTTGGAATTCCAGTACAATGTGACCACTCTTTGGACGAGGATGTAAAGAAACTTTTTAAGAAGATTGAAGAGGAGCAAAGTGGGCGTCTAGATGTTTTAGTAAACAATGCCTACAGTGCTGTGACTGCGATTTTGAATGCTGCTGGCAAGCCGTTTTGGGAACAAGGTCTGGAGATGTGGGACACAATCAATAATGTTGGACTGCGAAACCATTACATCTGCAGTGTATTAGCATCACAGTTGATGGTTCCTCGACGGTCTGGATTGATTGTGAATATTTCATCAGCGGCTGGTTTACGATATCTGTTCAATGTAGCGTATGGAGTTGGAAAGGAAGCCTTGGATAGAATGTCTGTTGACATGGCAGTTGAACTGAAGAAACATAACATCGCCAGCCTCAGTATATGGCCAGGTGCAGTGAAAACAGAATTAATCTCAAAAATATACAAACTGGAGGAAGATGGCGAACCTGAAAATGCCCCTTTCAATGCAACTGCGTTTTTTGGAAATGGAGAAACTGTCGAATACGCAGGGAAAGCAGTTGTAGCATTAGCTAGTGATCCTAACGTAATGGCAAAAAGTGGTCGTGTTTGGATAACAGCTGATCTTGGTCAAGAATACGGTTTTCGAGACGAAGGAAATCGGGTTGTTTATAACACTCGCTCTATGAAATCCAAGCTAGAATCATTGGGGCACCCGTGGCTTGCGAAAATTGTTCATCCTAGTTTGATGGTTCCACGTTGGTTATTCTCGATGGACGGAAACAAACTTTAATACATTGACTTTTTCGAACACTTTTCATTACATTTATAGATCTGCTATCTCCATGGCACGTTGTTATAGCTGCTGCAGCTTCTGTACTGTATTTATGCTACCTCTATTTTCAAATAGAATTTTCCATATAAATGAGCATTCACTCAATGTTGCCAAACACTATACCTAGCAGTTTCTTATACACTTGTAGGACCACATGTATACTTTAACAATTAAGGCAATGAGCATGTTGAAATTGAGTTGGTGATTCCAATTGGTCTGACTAACGCGTTCGAGGATTCACTTATCTTTATTTTTGGACTTTAATAGCTATCATTGCCTATAGATTAATTTAAATGTTCAACGGCTACATAGAATCAAATAGTCACTGAGATAATATCGCATTTTAAAGAATGTCTGTGGTTTCTCAGAATTTTGCTAAGTACGTTTAAAGTGTAAAATAATTTTCAAGTAATCTCTTTCTAGAACAGATTTTCAGGAGAGAATTCCGCCGTCTTTAAAATTTTAGGGGTCAATTTACCCTTGCATCGGCGTTCCACCGCCACTGCTATGTTAATAAAAATTATTTAAACGTGATGGGAAAGCTTCAGGCACAAAAGGGAGCCACGCATTTCAACGTAGGCCCGCGTAGTTCTGTCATCTGTAGATAGCTACAAGTGTTTTTGAACTAATGACTGAGCAATCCAGCCGCTTGGAAAGGACAATTCAGAAAACATGGCTGGTATTGGTGAGAGACATGTGGAAGGTAAATGCAGTCAGTAAGTGATACAAAGCTGCAACGCGAAAAGGGTCATGACTTCAAGTAGAAAGTGCAGGGTGTTCTACTAGATGTTTCGTATATTTTTATGATTATCCGATATGTTTTCCCTATTTCCGTAGATGTTTGATATGTTGATGAGGAATTTGTTCTCTACAAGATGAACCCACTCTTGAGACTATTGCAATATGTGGCGGGTTGAAGCATAATTCACTGTAGATTGCCTGGACTATATTTGCACTTCTGCATTGGTGTTTAACTAAATGATTTGTTACAGCCTATTGACTTGATGCTTAGAGAGCGGTTGTTCACATAGAAAAGTCTGCATGCGAATAAATCGGTACATCGTGCACTCCGCTCTTTTGATTACAAATACCGGTATGACACTAATGAGCATAGTTAGATGCGTCGTAAAAGTTATGTGAAATATTTTGGTTAATCGACGAAGAATTTATTAAAGGGACACGATATTTCAAGCACAACTTGAGCGCATTATCAGGCGAATGAAATGTTCAACGTTCAACCAGTTTCATGAGATAAATTAAATGAATTCATGTGTGACGTCAGCGCAAACATAGAGATACAACAATGAATAAACTGTAGGACAAACATGGTATTCTAAACACAATACTACACTTCCAAAAGCGCAAATTGTGCGTGAAACATCGTGTCCCTTTAATAAATTCTTTAACCGGTTTATTTCGATTAACCGGAATATTTCACATAACACTAATGAATATGCAATATATAATCTAATATTAGAATATGTAATGAGCTGCAGGACAGTCTGTCAAGATGACGACAACACACGTAGTCAGACTGGCATTCCAACTTTGTTTATTTCGGCAATTAAGATTTGTTTGAATTAGTAAAATTCACGACGGGCCGTCGGCCAAATTACATCCGGAGCAAATACAATTGTAAATGGGAGTCTTGTTCACTACCATGCACTTCTGCGGGTAATTGCCGAGTGGATTTTCCATTGAAAGTTAGTACGCCGATATAGTCTGTGAGGTTGACTGTTCTGATGATGTTGGTAATAAAGTGTGGATGCTGCCAACTCAGTAATCAATTCATTTTCCATTTGGGAGTCACACTACATTGGGGCCGAGGCAGCCACATACTTTATATATTTTCATATTTGGTAAAATGCAGCAATAGTGGTCCACTTTTTTGTCCATTCAAAAAATTATCGAAAATTGCATTTCTTTTGCTCCTGATATTTGTATTTCGTTATTGTAAGATACATTATGTGTGCTAAACCACAATCTTGTTACTATTAGGAAATCTGTAGCCGAGTTTCTGATAAGAGGGCGTCGATGTGATGACGCTGCATGCATCGGAGATGACCAAAAGCCAATATATTTCCAGATGCGCATGTTTTCATATATTTTTTTTACTTCAATAGTCATACTGAGGACATTCACTTTCAATCTGACATCTCGCAGTATTCACGATGAATTCATAAGCTGACAATCTAGACCTATGGTGACGATGTAATGCCTAAATAGCCTTCAATAAACAGGATTCTAAATTCAAATTTCGAAACTGCATGTTTCTAGATATGATATACTTCTATGACAAGAGTTAATATAGCTGAAATCATCAGGAATGCATTAACTCGCATACTTTGTGGTCATTCTCTTGTATTTACATTACAGCGTCATGAATTGGAGTAGGCCTACTTGAAATAATTAATTATAATAAAATGAATGTCAAATAGAGGGACACAGCTGCCTTCACTGATCTCATCCCTTACGTAGATTTATGCTGGCATGCATGCATGTATTTATGCTTGACAATAAATTTGTAGTGTATGTCCAATTATTTTTATTTTTTGGATTTAAGGAAGTTGTGGTACCGGTAGACTACATGAGATTCTTTTGACAATTTTTTTTTTGAAGTTTGAGTTTTAAATTTATGGGTTTCTGCTAGTTTTAGTTTAACATGAGCATGGATATCCATGAATAAGTGCTATGACTAGGATATAGGTGGGATCCATTTAGGCCACATCTACTTCGAAATGCTACTTTCTTGTCATGCGGTTTACGCGAAAATAAATTTAGAATGAATAAGAGTATTGGGGTTTTAGTCTATAGAATGGTTGTTAGGAGAGATTTTCGGTTGCTTTATAGTTGGATTTTAGGTTTTGTTCATGGTTTGTCTTAGTATCCTATGTCTCATGGAACGTCTTTAGCGTGATTGCTTTATAAGATGGATTCGTGATAGGCCTGATAGGCCTACACATCATTCAAAGTATAAAACTTATCAAAGCTCTGCCGACAAAATTGTTTGCATTTTGTGAAATAATGTGATGATACAGAAACAATAAAGACTTGAATTTGTATGCTGTGCTTGATGAGATATCTGCTTCCAGGAAAGGTCTCGGCCTCTCCAAAAACAGACACGGAAGACATGTGCACGTACATGTAGGCCTAACAGATACACGAATTAAATAAAAAATCATAAATACTATTCATCAGCAAAACATGCCATAATGTACAATGATCAAGCTGAAACAGTCATTGTCATGCCTCATATTGCCATTCAAGATAGGCCTACTGACCTACTCTACTATTTTGCGATGACATCATCGTGATCCTTTATGATAGTCACCATAGCAATGGCACATTTAATCCACAGTATCAATATGCAGCTGAAGTGTCGATTGACAAAATCTAACATAGGTCGGTAGCATTTGAGTGCAGCATGAAAAAAAGATATTCGCAGGGTATTGGAATTGTCATAACTTATGTTGTGTTCTTTATTAAATTTCAATTGAGATTTGATAAAATTAGCTCAATCTAGGTCTAAGCCTACTTGCATGTCTGAAGAGATTGCTATGGTCAAGACTTGAAATAGGCTGTGAGACTTTTTAAAGACTATCGACCTTTATATAAATATCAGCTACATATATTGTATTAAGATAAATTGAGTAGCCAACTTCAAAGGTCGAATGCCAGAATATAAAATGTTCGTATATAGTTTTCAATACCAGGTGCCATGACAGTTGCTGATTTCTCTGCTTTCGGTTATCCTCATATTGTTATGCCATTCTCAGACTCTGATACCTCATTTATTGTAGATTATCTGTAAAAAATCATCAGAATCAGCTCCGGAGTTTGTGATCGATAATGAGGTTCCTTCTTTTATCACTTTCTCCCTTTGAAAGAAGCGACTCGTCGATTGAAAGATAAAAAGAGGGAAACTCAAACACTGCTCGATTGATGCACAGGAACTGTTTACAGGCTGTAGACGTAAAAACAGGGCAATCGGCTACACTCATAAGACATCTGCGTCGTTGGTGCGTCAAGTATCGTCCAAGGATATTATGTAAAGCAGTGCACATTCAATAGCGACTAAGTTCCATCATCACATCGACGCTGAAAATCATAATATCGAAGACCAGTCAAGCATTCTGTAACATGTACACTGTACAGTCTCGTTTGAATTCATGCAGTCAATCCAAATTTGGAGGCGTCGATGTGATGACGGAAAAAGTTGTGGACAGTTATATATGTCAATCTATCTCGAATTTCAATGAGTTTGATCTCTCAACTTCTTTGATTCTAGGGCATTAGGGATTCCTTAAGCCAAAGTCCGCTTAAATATATATGCTACTTAATTGCTGTACAACAAAGAAAGTTTTCTTTGTTGTACAACAATCCAAAAAATGTATTTTTCAAAAAAAGGTATTTTTGAATTTCAAATGAATTTTTATGTCAAAAATCTTACATGAAACTTGAAGTGATAGACATATTTGGTTACAACAGACGAAGACCAATCGAATGGTGTGTTGAACATTGACAATAGACATATATCTTCGCCACAAAATTCAAAAGACAAGAATCACTCCAAAAACAGTAATATTTTTGTGGATTTTGACATTTCAGGCAAGCGGCAAATCAAGAGGCACTGTGCCGACAGGAGGCGTGCAACATGCGTCCGCACGCCAACCTGCTGGGCGAGCAGGCTAACTTTTTTTAAGTCGACATTCTACCTGTTATGTACATACCCTATGATTTTCAATTTGCATCAATTTTAGTTTATTTTGTTATTAAAGGTTCTTTTCGGATTATTCACTTTCTTATTTTGATTATTTATGCTGCTTGCAATTAATTTTTGCATTCTGAACTCATATTATTATGTTACTATTGCCTTGTCCTTTTGTTCTATGACATTGTATGTCTCGCTTTATAATGCTCATAAAGTTCGATTTGTTCCGCTTGAGTGAGGCCATGACGTGTGCTTACTTATAGCTGATAAATGCGTCTGGACATTGAGACTACATTGTGTCATTTGAAAGGTGACAGGCGCTCTATCTGTCGAAAATTCGGCAAATAAATTGAAGAAGCAACTGTTTTTCCAATGAATCACCGATTGACAACAAATAGATATTAAGTTACTTAAGATTGCTTCTTTATAGCATTCGAACCACGGTTGTATTCTTGTCGGCTAAAACCGGATAAAACTAGAATTCCAAAAATACAATCTATATATCTTAATGAAAAGATCGACCTAACCCATTAATGTCCGACGTTGTGGTAGCTTAAGTATTCACCAAAAATATTTTCTTTTAATTTTTTAAGGCCATAGAACCCTTATGAATATAAGCGTTACGTAAAAGCAACTTTGGGCAGATGCCTCATCTGAATATCATCTTGTTAGTCATATTGATAGTACTTAATTATTGAATTTTTATTAGTGCAAAATTGTTTTTCGCAAATGAAAGAGTATTGAATGTAGACGTTAACCTGTGAAGTATGTCACATCAGCCGGACAATGGACGAAAATTTTAGCGTCAATACTGTATGATGGGTTTCCATGCGCGAACACACAAGCTTGCTTCATACAAAGCACATGTAATTCTTAGTTATGGATCAAAAAACATGAACATTATATATACTTACTTGAATTTAATTATAGGGCTACGAGTAGATGATTAGAATAAAGCTACGTGTGATACTGCCGGGAATTGAACTCCAGAAAGTAGAACGTTAGCCTGTCACGGTACCCCTGTGCCATGGTCGCTTTTTCAGAGATGATAGTTTCGTAGGATTTGTCCTTTTCTATTTTCTCGCCTGATGCTTTAGACGTGAAGATGAATAGCTTCAGTTTTCAAAACTCTTTTCTTGTTGCATGATGCGTATCAAACGATTCTTGACTTTGGACGAAGCAGTTTCAATGATTGAACATAATGAGGAAATTGACTGTCCCATAGACTTCTGGAAAAGGTACTGGGAAACTTCTGAAGATTGCTCCGTTTCTTTTGGTCAGAGAAGTTTTCAGCAAACATAGATATACCGAGATAAAATGACACGCAGAAGCTTTATGACAACACTGGCGCCTAAATTCATTTTTTCCACCATATGGGAGAATCCTGAGTAAGTAACCAGTCGATGAATCCAAGTTTAGATCCGAAGTGAACGGGCTGAGAAACTGTGAGAAGCTCTGAGAAACATTTTGATCTATGCTCCCAAAATTGGGAGCCATTTCTTCATCAACTGAAATGAATTTTCAGTCGTTCCGAATCTGAAAACTTTTTGTTCAATAGATGGAAATACTTCCTTCACCTTGTACATCTTGTCGTTTTTGCGAATGTTTTTGATTCATCGACTGGTTACTTACTGAAGGTTCTCCCATATGCTGGAAAAAATTAATTTATTGATCCATCATTTGGTTTAGGCGCCAGTGTTGTCATAAAGCTTCTGCGTGTCATTTCCAAGCTTCAGGAACATTGGATATATTTGACAACTTTTTTACTTCGCATGCTCTCCTTGATCGTCTGCGAAAAGATGGATTCCACGCTACTGGAACAATAAGAGAAGTTCTCCCTTGATCGATTCAAAACTCCTTGACAAACGACCAAGAGGCACCTATGACTGGTCATTCGATGAAGACATAGAAGTGATCATTGTGAAATGGAAAGATGACTCAAACGTATGCCTGGCCTCAAATTTTGAACAAGCTCACTCCACAACGACAGTCAGAAGATACTGCCGGAACACAAAGGAAACAATCACGGTCAAACAGCTCAAACTGATAAATTCCTACAAAAAGTCCATGGGAGTCGTGGATATTCATGATAATTTCGTCTAATAATATATATAAAGAACCAGAAGCGCGCCGTTTGAGGCCTCCATCGGATGCGACTGTCTTCCAGCGACCATAAAATGTCCCCAGCAACCACACGATTGTGAAATCTTCGAGGAGATTACGGTGCCGTCAATGCAAATCGCAAACAATTTGTATCTGTTATACTTGTCGAGTCGGTCGGAGTTCACGCAAAATGTTTCGAACTTTTTCACAGTTGATCAAACAGTTTCATGTGCTTCTGCTAAATTTTTCTATCAATAATTTTTAGTACTGAAAGTAGGCCTCTAGCGGTAGAACTGAAAATAGAAATTCTTTTGGATCAGCTGCGGTTTTCAAGCTAAAGGATAATGAAATAGTATAAAAAGATACCGCCAGTGCCCAATGTTGCGTTAACGTAACGTGCTGTAATAGCAACTAGGCATGGTATACGATAATGATTATTGCACATGTAAGTTAGAGTGACATAAAAAACATAATGTGTAAGTTTCAAGTCAGTCGACAAGCAGCCTATTATCTATAACCGGGCGTTAATGGGTTTAAGTTGGATTTTGATTCAGATTGATTGTGGGTTCAGAACTTTGAAACATTGCATACAGTCTTATCTACAACCAAAGGATGTTTTGCTACGAGCAGCAGACGATGTTTTATTTGTTTATGGTTGCTTTGCCTGTTTCAGGAACATTTTTATGACCGACTTTGACTTCAGCACCACTTACCTGTTAGACAGGTAGCATGAGTCAATGAAAACGTCTGGAATTATCATCACATGAATTTTTTTCAACTGAAAAAATGTGATTTCCTTAAATCTAATATGATGAAAATAAATGAATCTGGTTTAAACACGGCCAATCGTATTAAATCGAGCGCCTTTCTCATGTGGCCGAGTTTCATTCATTCCACTCTCACTCCTTTCTGCCAGGGATGCGGAGTCGGAGTCCTATCAAATGATAGGCCCCCGACTCCGGCCTATAACTAGACCCGAAATATAATACAAGCAAATTATTTATTCTCGCACATAACTGTCATTGTCTTGATGTCAACTTTCTCCGTCAAACAAAAGTAGAGAGACACTGCTGCATCCAAAGCTTGTAATAGTGAGGGGATGAGCTGTAACAATGAAAAAAGGATTGTCTTTTCTCTTGCTGATTTAGTAGAAAAGACAAGCCTTCCTAGCCTCGATTACACCTGCGCACCAAAGGTCACACCAGAGACAAAAATGAAGAATTGGAATGCTACCTCTTACCCTCACGTCAATCGTGTGTGATCTCTCTTCCAAAGTACATAAAAAATCCAAAGTGTACTGATATTTTTGAAGAAAGATGGGGAATTTTTCTGCCTGGTAGAGACTGGAGAAAACCGTGTGAAGCACACATCAACAAGATGGGAAGAGCCGAGTCTCATGCATCCAACTTAAATCGACACTTGATAAACTTTCATCGAAAATGATTGATAATTGATACAGAAATGATCACTAAAGACAGGTTCAGGCAAGCCTATGATCTGTGATGTAGGTTACCAGTTCTTTTTAAACACTAGGCTATATATACTTGCCACCCGGAGTCGGAGTCGGTGTCCTATCAAAAGCCGGAGTCCTATCAACCCCCGGAGTCGGAGTCTTATCAAAATGATAGGACTCCGCATCCCTGCTTTGTGCTGAGTGTTTTTGCCAAAATACAGTGTGTATCTAAAAGGTCTAAAGCTTGATGCGATCTAGGCGAAAAACCAAGTATCTCGGACGCAGAGTGGAAATTGACCGTAATGGCCTGTGGCTGTAAGTATGGTACTTCACTAGTTGATAGAATTGCCGAAAAATTGTAATTAATTGCGGTGATTTTTTTTGTAATCTATTGAAATTATTAAAATTCATTGTAATTTAATTGCGCAAGTAATTAAAATATTTTTACATTTTCCAACAGCTTTTTGTAATTACTCGTAGCATACAATTTCCCACAACTTTTGTAGTTGATCCCGTGATTTCCCACCATTAAGATGACTCTATTATTTATTCCGTAGATGCAAGAAGCAGCGAGGCGGGATTCAGGCAGTCAGAGTTTGTACTGTGTGTTTTTCCTGAAACGCCGGAGTTGAGATTTACACTCCGATATAAATCCACTGACTACCGACCCATGGCGCGTTTGAAGCCCTTTATGGAATTGTCCATCCGCGAATTCATTTGCGGCTACCAGACATCGCTCCAAATTGAGCAAAACGCATCTGATTTGAAAGTACCGTTACCAGTACATAAACATTTTCTCGAGATCTTCTAAATAAAAGTCACTTTTAATCATTTGAATTCAGAATTACATGTACATTACAAAGTCTGGAATGCAATCAACCCTTTCATGCACATTGTGTCCTTTTGATGATATTTCGACCCGCATCTGTTGGGACAAAATTGGCAGCAAAATAGCGGCAAAATATGTAACCAAAAGAAAGATGAGATCAATGAGACTCCAATAGCACCACCCAACCTCGCACGATGTCATAGAACGCTAGCAAATTGCATTTGTTCAAAAAACTTAAAATTAGAAAATAATTTGAGAATGAAGGGGTTAATAGATTGTCTCTTCAATATCTGACATAAGAAGGCCTCTGAAAAAACATCTGAATTGCAAATTTCTTGATAACGCTAAAATTTAGAATTTTCAAATGATCAAAAAATGAATAATTTAAACTGCTAACTCTTGAAATGTGACGACCTCCCCTATAAACAGATTAGAAACGAAGAATTTCATGATTTCGAAGCAAGGTCGTTATGTCTCTTCAAAATAATTTGACCAACACATGAATAATGGGATTACTTCCACGAATAAAAATTGGATGTAATTCTACGGCATGCTGAGAGTTCTAAGGCATTCTGATGGTTACAGGATCATACGATCCTCTTTAACACAAACGACAGATTATACTTCAAACGAGAATATACAAGTTAAGAAAAAGGAATTGCTACGCGGATGCTGTATTAAAAATATTTACAACTCGACGTTTCGCTTTAAAGCTTGTTCACTAGTGAAATGCGACAGATTTTAGAGAGTGGAAGCAATATTCAATGACCACAATTCAGGAGACGTGGATATGACGTGCTCACATGACGCCGTAAAATTTAAGCATAGAAATAATAAGCTACCACTACTCCTGACAAAATATAAGTGAAAAGAAGATAAGGAAAGAAGTGAAATAGAAGTAAACTGCATGCAAAGAATATACACTGTAAATCGCTGGATACGAAAATTACATACAAACATATACATATAACAAAATCACATACAATTTTAAACTAACATCTGATACGAGATTCTCGTATGCTTACAGAGATCTGGTAGGCCTATGTTTTTCACACCACATCTCACTTACTTTCATGTGTGATTGGTATGTAGCGATACGAACTATTCTATCTGTGATTGGTTGTTTTACATTGAAATACGAATTGTTGGCATGTTTTATATACGAGACCCGATTCAAATTCATCCTTATTCGCATGCCTCTGGTATGTATTTCGTATGTGACAAAGGGATCTTTTTTTAATTCACGAAGGCTTAAACTAAAAAAAGTATTTGTCTTCCGCAAATGTCGCAGTAAATTCTATGATATTATTCAAATATTTGTCATTGTTGTAAATTATTGAATGTCAAGAGATGTTATGAAAATTGATATATGCGGATTCTCTATATTCTTATCATTATCAAAGAATGTGATAGTCTGCACTTATTTCTTAGATAGATTGGCCATATGTGGGGGATAGTGAGGAGGTGAGGGAGAAAATAGAGCCTCGGCTGTACAGGCGGATTACTAAAGAAAATAAGAGAGAAAGTCAAAAGTAAAAGGTGACATATAGAGCGCGAATTGTCGCGGCGAATCATATTGACTTATATCCCGCAAATATGACTGACCTTTGGCATGATATTCTGCAGCTGACATTCGCCAGTTTTTCGCAAGATTCGTTCCCACAGGGTGCTTAACTTCAAAATTTCATGATACATAATTGTTGATTGCTGAATACTTATTGATTATTCATAAAATGCCTTAGACTTACGTGTATTGAAATCGATATCAGTATTGAAAGTATGACTCTTCAATGTCATTATCTCACTACTTACAGAGCAGTAGCAACATTAGTGTGATCTTTATTGATAAAAGGCCTTAAATCAACAAACTTTGGACATTATTGATGCTTTCTTTTAACATTGTGCTGGTATGGCTTTAGTATGTAAAGCATACCACATTTGAAATAACATACGAAAAGCATACAAATATATACCAAGAGAATACAGAAATATACCAGAAAAATTTTGGCATGCATCTTTCGTATGTGATTGGTATTGAGCGATTTACAGTGTACAAGGAATTATGTCGCCTTTGAGACTTAAAAATCCCGATTTTTTCATAATTTATGTCCGATAAGTGCAGATATTGATAATGTCTATGATTTTCGGTTACTCTATGGCTTCTACGCTGACTGATATGATACATTATATTCTCATGTACTTCTATTAAGAAGAAAATATTTAACAATACACAGAAACAGTTTCGAACGATAATTGCCTGGTTTTTCATGTTCGCTCATATACCGATATTATGTAAAGCACGAAAATATTATTGTTATTCTGCAGTAATACATGATACTGATTTTATATTATGTCAAATGCTGCGATGTTTATTATGTACAGTATTGGACAGAATGGGTGCACCACTCCATGAAATTTTTAGTAACCTGCATTATCCTGTTTTAGTAAACTTCTTTGAATTTGGAGAAGAAAACCTCTGACTGTATTAATGATTTCTGAATGATGCTATAGAGCACATTTATCAAAAATACGAGTATCAAGTGTATGATTGATTAGTGAATAGGAACCATGTGTATATTTGTACATGTATAGTGTAATATATTAGCTAATAATTGGAATGATGACCTTATTTCGCAGCATAGAGTAGATGCAACGCGGCATTGACGTACAAAGACTGTGAGGCAGTTGTGCTAAAATGTCTCAACCGGATAATGATGTGCATCAATTCAGCAAAAGACAACGGATTATGTTTGGACGGAGTGATTGCTTAATAGGGTCACTCAACAATTATTGGACTGTTCTCGATTGTTTGATGTCAATGGACTAAATTCAAGCAAGGATCAACCAGTTGAACAGTTCTGAAATGGACCCTTGATAACACTGTTTTCGTGAGCAAACAGTGCACTGTACGCTTGAAATGCGCACAGCTTCATTTTCTTAATCAGTTTCGCGGTCAAAATGTCCAAGTAGGCCTAAAAATCAAACTGTTCTTTTATCTTCAGTTGACTACAGTGCTTTGATGGGCAGAATGTGTTCCATGTCATAGCCATTTTTCTGGCATTCCACGCTCATGTTGCGCATCATTTTCGGTTGTTCTTGGTTAATCGATGGCTTTCTCACGGGTCGAGTGAAGACAGACAATTGAGCTGTAAAAGATTCATTATAAAACGTCACTATGCGCCAGTCTTCCTCAGTGAATGCCTCGCACCTTTTGCAGAGAGCAATCCTGTTATCAGTGGCGTCGTCTCCGTGCCTTCGAGGCCTTCGCCGCATACCCAAAAATAATTATTTACGTTCATAAAACAAAAATTCAAATAGTTTTCATTTTTTGTTTTTGAGAGCATCTTTACGTTTACAACTTTACATACACTTTACAGTTTCAAGTCACTACTCTCAAATACGTTCAAAGCGCCAGTTCTCATCTGCTAACTGGAGGATCTTCAAGCAATCACACAATGCGCTGGGGTGTGCACAGCAAATCACAGAGATTTGTGTGTTTTTGTGATAGGTGTAGCGTGTGCGCTTAGCTCGATAGTTAGACGCGATCGTCTTCTGCAGATAGAAACACAGATGCAAATACATTGCAGCAATGCAAGAAAACATCTATTTATAAATTCTTAGATTCAGGTAGAGACAGAAGCAAATTTTTCCTATTCGTGGCTTCGCCAATTTTTGGAGAAGATGATGACGCGTTAAATCGTCGTGCTTGCGTTCACCAATGGCTGAATGTCGGATCGGAAGGTTAGAAGCCGCTGAAAGGAGATAGCGATGAAGGTTCCCTAAATTGATGTGTGATTAATTCTGAGATATTCAATGATTGAAGGCATCTTTGTGATATTATGTTTGGTGACGATTTCAACAGTGGTTATTTCCTACACCGGCCAGTCGTCCGAGGGATTATGCAGAAAAACTCCAACCATCGTACACGGAGTTAATGGCGTTGAAATAATAACTAAACCACTCTCAAAGGATAGAATATGAAAGCACAAAAACGCTCTAGCAGCCCTAATTTTGAAACATGTAAGTGACTGACAGGCTATAATAAAACACAAGAGTCTTGCGTTGGCGAGAGCTTCCTCGAGAGTGAATGTTCTCTGTAGTGATCTCAGCTCCATGACCAATGTGATCAAGCGTCATATGAGAAATCAACATCATTGTCATCTGACGTTTAAAATCTTGGGAAAACAAGAGTCTCGTTGACGAGCAATCAGCTCAGGATTGCATGTTTATGAGACTGTTCAGAAAAAGAGGCTGTCACATAGGACTCACAGTGAATCATAATTCCCAAGTCAATTATAACGAATCCTGGACAGTACCACCGCAAAAATCAAAACTATAACAGTACGCGAGGCGCCTTTCGACCGAATCGCTCGGACATCATCAGGCGTATGATTTATTCATGTCGTAACATTCAATTTAGAAATGGGAATACATAATACATCAATGAGTCATTTGATCAATTCATTCCATGCTTGGCCGATGTCATGGCACCTGTTGTAGCCCCCTAATCTGTGCGTCCAAATTGCCTCTTTCACTCGTCTCTTCCCTGTCTCTCTCTCTCTCTCGCTCTCTCTCTCTCTCTCTCTCTCTCTCTCTCTCTCTCTCTCTCTCTCTCTCTCTCTCTCTCTCTCTCTCTCTCTCTCTCGCTATCACCTCTGCCCTATCCCACTGCATCCGATGACCAAGCTCCCACACGTGTCTGGCCACCTCCGATGACTGCACTTCTGCCTCCCTCACTTTCTTCTTGTGTTCTTTCATTCTTTGTTCCATGCCGCGTTTTGTCTCCCCCACATACTTAGCGTCGCAGATCCCACACTTTAAACAATAAACAACCTCCTTCGCGTCCTGCTCCTCATCCTTCCTCAATAAACCCCCTAATTTTCTGCCGCTCCGATCCACTACCCGATATTCAAATCTCTTCATCACTTTCCTGACTCGCTCGCTTAAGCCTCTCACATAAGGAATGTAGCACTTCTTCTTTTTCTTCTCCTCCTCTAAGTCCCTTTCTCCGGCCTCCCTACCGACGCAGTTCCTGCTGCGAATACACCTTCTGACGAACCGTCTGTCATACCCGTTGAACCCAAACACCTTCTCAATATGATTTATTTCCTTCGTCAAACTCTCTCCGTCACTGCACACCTCCACTGCCCTTCTCACCATTCCTTTTATCGCACCTGCCTTAACCCCATTGCTGTGCTCCGATCTTTCATGAATGTACACATCGGTGTGCGTAGCTTTCCTATACACAGATGTCCTCAGATGGCCTTCCCTGTTCTCCACCAGTACATCCAAAAAAGGCAATTTTCCTCTTTCATCCACTTCGCTTGTGAATTTCACTTCTTGTGTTCTCCTATTCAAGGAGTTTACCAGCTCCGCCAAACTCCCTTCATTCTTAATCACTCCCAAAGTGTCATCCACGTATCTCACGAAGTATCTCGGTATCTCAATTCCCGCCCTTCTGGCTTCCTCAAACCCTTCTTTCTCAAACCTGTCCATATACAAGTCTGTCACTATGGGGGATACCGCGCTTCCAATGCTTAGCCCTGTCGTCTGCCTGTAATGTCTCTTTCCCACCATGAAAATCGCCGAGTTCAAAGTTAATCGAAGAAGTTGCATGATGCTCTCCACCCTCCATCTGCTCCTTTCACCAAGCTTTATGTCCTCTTTCAAAATGTCCTCTACCACCTCTAACGCCGAGTCCACAGGAACCGACGCATACATAGCCTTGATATCCAACGAAAAAATTCTGTCCTCAGACGATATCTCCCAACTTCTGATCACCTCACATAACTCCTTCCTATTCCGTATCCTGCTGTCAATCCTATTTCCATAAGGTTTCAAAATGTCCGCTAATTTCCTTGCTAGTCCATGTAGTAGTCCTCCTCTCGAATTCACTACCGGTCTCAAAGGCATGCCCTCCTTATGCACTTTCGGCATACCGAACATGGTAGGAATGTTGTAATTAGCCGGTATCCATCTCCACATTTCCTCCTTCGTGCACTCTCCTCTCTCCACCATAGTTCTAAAAACTTCAATCAACTCTCTCCTGACCGTTTTCCAAGGGTCCTTGGCCTTCAACTCCTCGTAATCTCCCTCCCTCAATACATCCTCGATCTTGCTCCGGTAGTCATCTTCATCCAGCACCACTGTGGTTCTCCCTTTATCCGCCTCTAGGATTCTGATATGCCCTTCCTTTACCTCTTCTCTCAACTCTTTCAGTCCTCTCCTCTCTCCCTTCGTCAAATTGTCTGTGATCCTCTTCCTTTTACTCCTCTTTATGCACCTTTTGACCTCTACCCTGACCTCCTCTTTCCTTGCCTCATTAGACTCAGAGGCGATCGCAGACTCTATTCCCGAAATGATGTCATCCACCTTCACTGTCCTTTCCCGGATCGCAAACTGCTGCCCTAATTGCAATACTGCCAAATGTTCTTCATTCATTTCGAAAGAACTGTGATTTTGTACCAATTTATCTCTCCACTCCTGCAAGCCTTCCTCGTCTCCCTTCTGAAACTGTCTTTCCCTCCTCCTCTAATTTCCTCATTCTATCTTGGTGCAACAGCTTTAATCTACAACCCGTACGCTCACTTTCTTGTTGAACTAGAACAGACAGCCGATCAAAGTCCACATTCGTGCAAAGTTCTTTCAGTGACAGCTCCATCATTTCACACCTCCGTTGTGTAGCTCTCAAATCGTAGCGATGTCGACGAAGTTCGATGTTGATTAAGCGAATGCCGAACTCGGCCACAAGATTATCCCGATCAGTTTTGAACTGCTCTGGTAAGCGAACGCGCAAAGTTTTTGGTATAAGTCTTTCTCTTCTGAAGTCTCCAAGAAATCGAATAGTCTTCTCCAATCTCTGACTCTTCTCCATCTCCTTCTCCCATTCACGATAGATATTCTTGCACCTCTGTCCATAGGTCCTTGTGATATACTCATTCAGCGTGGTCATTGTAAATTATAACGAATCCTGGACAGTACCACCGCAAAAATCAAAACTATAACAGTACGCGAGGCGCCTTTCGACCGAATCGCTCGGACATCATCAAGCGTATGATTTATTCATGTCGTAACATTCAATTTAGAAATGGGAATACATAATACATCAATGAGTCATTTTTTGAAAAAAATGAAATTTTTTCGTTGGATATCAAGGCTATGTATCCGTCGGTTCCTGTGGACTCGGCGTTAGAGGTGGTAGAGGACATTTTGAAAGAGGACATAAAGCTTGGTGAAAGGAGCAGATGGAGGGTGGAGAGCATCATGCAACTTCTTCGATTAACTTTGAACTCGGCGATTTTCATGGTGGGAAAGAGACATTACAGGCAGACGACAGGGCTAAGCATTGGAAGCGCGGTATCCCCCATAGTGACAGACTTGTATATGGACAGGTTTGAGAAAGAAGGGTTTGAGGAAGCCAGAAGGGCGGGAATTGAGATACCGAGATACTTCGTGAGATACGTGGATGATACTTTGGGAGTGATTAAGAATGAAGGGAGTTTGGCGGAGCTGGTAAACTCCTTGAATAGGAGAACACAAGAAGTGAAATTCACAAGCGAAGTGGATGAAAGAGGAAAATTGCCTTTTTTGGATGTACTGGTGGAGAACATGGA
This sequence comes from Prostheceraeus crozeri, assembly GCA_907163375.1. Taxonomy (NCBI): domain Eukaryota; kingdom Metazoa; phylum Platyhelminthes; order Polycladida; family Euryleptidae; genus Prostheceraeus; species Prostheceraeus crozeri. The sequence continues at coordinate 46,790 of CAJQUW010002060.1, read as the reverse complement.
AGGCCATCTGAGGACATCTGTGTATAGGAAAGCTACGCACACCGATGTGTACATTCATGAAAGATCGGAGCACAGCAATGGGGTTAAGGCAGGTGCGATAAAAGGAATGGTGAGAAGGGCAGTGGAGGTGTGCAGTGACGGAGAGAGTTTGACGAAGGAAATAAATCATATTGAGAAGGTGTTTGGGTTCAACGGGTATGACAGACGGTTCGTCAGAAGGTGTATTCGCAGCAGGAACTGCGTCGGTAGGGAGGCCGGAGAAAGGGACTTAGAGGAGGAGAAGAAAAAGAAGAAGTGCTACATTCCTTATGTGAGAGGCTTAAGCGAGCGAGTCAGGAAAGTGATGAAGAGATTTGAATATCGGGTAGTGGATCGGAGCGGCAGAAAATTAGGGGGTTTATTGAGGAAGGATGAGGAGCAGGACGCGAAGGAGGTTGTTTATTGTTTAAAGTGTGGGATCTGCGACGCTAAGTATGTGGGGGAGACAAAACGCGGCATGGAACAAAGAATGAAAGAACACAAGAAGAAAGTGAGGGAGGCAGAAGTGCAGTCATCGGAGGTGGCCAGACACGTGTGGGAGCTTGGTCATCGGATGCAGTGGGATAGGGCAGAGGTGATAGCGAGAGAGAGAGAGAGAGAGAGAGAGACAGGGAAGAGACGAGTGAGAGGCAATTTGGACGCACAGATTAGGGGGCTACAACAGGTGCCATGACATCGGCCAAGCATGGAATGAATTGATCAAATGACTCATTGATGTATTATGTATTCCCATTTCTAAATTGAATGTTACGACATGAATAAATCATACGCCTGATGATGTCCGAGCGATTCGGTCGAAAGGCGCCTCGCGTACTGTTATAGTTTTGATTTTTGCGGTGGTACTGTCCAGGATTCGTTATAATTTACAATGTCCACGCTGAATGAGTATATCACAAGTCAATATTGGGTAGTCTGTGGACTTCAGTGTAACTTTCATTTAAACATCAGTTTCTACTTCTCACATAATTTCATTCTGTAGTCATGCATGCTAGCATGACTTGAATGTTCATGTGGGCCCACTTGTACGAATAGGAAATTTCACTGAAATTAAGACAGTGTCAAATTAATTATTTGATGCAGTTCATGCTGTCTGCTGCAGAACTATAGGAATCCACTGTGGAGCGAAGGCCTATAGTCTCGGAGCACCCGATGCCACTGCCTGTTATTTAAATTCTTGGCGGTGATCTCCCTTCCTTCATATTGCATTTATTTGACTTCTAAGTTGTTGTGCAGTTGCTATACGGGAACCACTCATGAAATCATACGGTCTCAAAATAGTATCAGTTTGTTGACAGCTGAAGCAATCAATTACGGGGGCAGAGTCAATAAAGCAACACGCTGATTTGGAAGCACTCCTATACTCCGATCTGACAGGCAATAATATAGCCTGTTATTGGACCTACACCTGTTATCGGAAGTCACATCGTTGGCCCATGGCTCTCTTTGCTGATATCATTGATATTGCTGCGTACAACGGATTTGTGCTGTTCAATATGAGGAACAAGCGGACCAATGCGCAATGTAACAAAAGATTCAACTTCCTTGTATGCATTGGTGAGTCCCTAATTCGACCGAACATTACAAATCGTTCTGGCTTTCCAAATGGATTGAAAAATACAACCAGCTTTGTACTAACCGAATTCGGCATCCGAGTTGATCAACGGGTAGTTTGCGCCGATTTTCCTCTACCTTATACGCATGAAAAAAGGTTTGTTTCGTTTGTCCGCGTGCTCGGAAGCGCAAAGCTCGTCAACGTTGCGATATGTGCAACCGTACGATTTGCAATGAACACTCAAAAAAATTTCTCACTTGCTGTGAGTGTTTGTAAAAAGTGCATCATTTTTATAGTGAAATAGATTGCTTGTTTTGATCATTGTTTTTTCTTTGCTCTAAAACTGGGAATTAATGATATCTAATACAGTCAAAATTGCCATATAATCATACGAAAAACATCAAAATTACATAAGAACCCAATTTCCAACTGTTTCTCGCAGCTGTAGCCAAAAAAAATAACATATCCGTAGGGGGTCCACTGCATGGTCTCAGAGGAAGTGAAAAAGCTCAGGTCTCTGAGGGTTACATTTGAAGTGATTGACTTTGAAGTACAGTCGAATTGATTTCTATTTCTTGAAAGTGCATTATTAGTCTACAACGCTTCATTTCAGCACTTTTTTCAAACATGTGCATGCTTTCAGTTATTATGCCCGTATCTCCCGAAATAACTGTCAAATATAGCCAATTTTTTTACATGAAAACAAAAAATACAGGTAGTAAGTACTTAATATACACGAAAATGACTATATAATCCCGTAATGAATAAGATCAATTCATCTTGTGTCATGTCATCAAAATAGTTTCATAGGTACGTGAGGGTCGAACTAGCTTTATGCTGAAGATGACCTTTTCAGTTTCGCTTCCACTTTATTTCTCTTCCTCCACTTAACATTATGAAAATAAATTGTCCTACGTTTCGAGAGACAACGGTCTGTGGGGTGCGGGATGAGGTTTGCCCCTGTATGAAATAAAATAAGTTACACATGTAAAACATTGCCGAATTCTTCCGTGTTAGCTTTAATTATAAGCATTCTCGAGATAGAATTTTTAAAATAGCCTATTACCTACATCTCTACCAATTTTGAGAGAATTTTAAATAGGAGCCACCTCAACCGACACATTTCGTCTACACGCGATGGGCAACGCGTAGTTTATCGACTTATCTACAGGGAATAGAGAAATGCAGATATCGATTGAAAAACAATTTCAGGTGTACTTTGTAATTAATGTGTATTTAAATAATCAATTAAAAATTCTAAGTAGGAAAGCATAGCAAGAACGTATGTCAACAAATGGGGTATTCCTGATGTATTTCAATGTATAATGACACAGATAAAAATAATCACCGAACGCTCGATGCTTCAATGAGGATCTGTTCATCCAAGACATATCACTGATGTGCTCAGTATTGCCAAACACATTTCTAAAATATTCAATAGAATTTTGTAGCACTGGTAAGAAAGTTAGTTACAAATGCCGATTTGATTCCAACCAATTATACAATTCATTAAACTTGCAGGCATTTAGAGTTTGTGACCAGCCATTGAGAACATCCAACATGGAATCTTTACCCAGTAAGGACAAACCCACGCAAGCCGCTCGTAGCCCAACATTTCCAGGTATGCTTTGATAGAACGTCCGCTTGGAACAATTCGGCCCCCTTCATCCCGAAAGCCATATTCTTGACCAAGGTCGCCCGTCATCCAAATACGACCAGTCTTAGCAATCAGATTGGGATCACTAGCTAATGCTACAACCGCTTTACCCGCGTATTCGACCGTTTCTCCCCTTTCAAACATTCTCCTAGAGGCATTAAATCGTTTGCTTTCTGATTTAACATCTTCGCCGAGTTTGTAAGCTTTTGAGATGTGCTCCGTTCTCACGGCACCTGGCCATAAGCTAATGCTAGTAACCTTGTGTTTCTTTAGTTCAATGGCCATGTCAACGGACATTCGATCCAGGGCTTGCTTTCCAATGCCATACGCTACATTAAACAGATATCGTAATCCACCTGGTGATGAAATATTCACTATCAATCCAGATTGTCGAGGAACCATTAACTGTGATGCTAATACACTGCAGATATAATGGTTTCGCAGTCCAACATTATTGATTGTGTCCCACATCTCCAGACCTTGTTCCCAAAACGGCTTGCCAGAGGCGTTCATTATCGCAGTCACACCAGTGTAAGCATTGTTTACTAAAACATCTAGACGCCCACTTTGCTCCTCTTCAATCTTCTTAAAAAGTTTCTTTACATCCTCGTCCAAAGAGTGGTCACATTGTACTGGAATTCCAACACCTCCACGTTTGTTGATTTCTTGAGCAGTCTCTCGTAGCGAGCCACCGACTTCTGCTCCAGGTCGAGAATCCAATGTTCTTCCTGTGATGTAAACCGTTGCTCCAGCTTCACCAAGCTGCAGTGCGATGCCACGCCCGATTCCACGAGAGGCTCCCGTGACCAGACAGATTCGACCTGACAGCGAGGCGGCCATTGTCTGCAAATGAAACAGATAACCACAATCAATCAGAGCATGTGATGTAAGTCATAGAGTCATGAAATGAACTTAGTGATAAAATATATGAACTCTGAACATCGCGATAATACAAATATGCATCAACGAGTGAATTATAGTGGATAGGCAAAGTAGCAAATTTGATTCAAGAGTGGCAATAACCAGATGATTGCATGATGTGATCCCTTATCAGAAGTACTAATTCGATTATAACAATCTGTAACTTCTACAAATCTGTAAAATCCTCAAAATAAGAAAGGGGCTGCTTAGTAATTTTTTAAAAGAATTTTGAACTGATTGTCAAGTCACCGTGCGCCTAGCAAAAACAATTCAGCTACACCAACCAAATCTTAGTATTTATGAGTATTAAAATATATTTTAAGTAGATCCATGCTTGAACTTTCAATATTTCCATTCAGAATGAAATCGCTTTGCTAATTTCAGGGTATGGAATGTTGCTGAAATTAAAACATTATACGCTAACTGGTAGGTCAAAATACACGTACATTAGGTTAAGAAAATTTTACTCTATTTCAAGAATATCCTCCAAGCAATACAATGCAATCAATACATATTATTGTATTAAGAGGGAGAAGCTACTGCTGCTGAAAATACGCTAAGAACTACAAATTAGTAAGTCGCAAATCGAGACAAACAAAAAGAGTGAGTGAATTCCATCCAACTGAGGCTGTCAGAGTTGTCGCTTCAATTTATCCTAGTATTTAACGGTATTTGCTATCCTAACGCTCGTGCACCTGGTTCTCCTTACCAATGGATAAAGACGATCAGGTCTGCTAGTCATCATACTGTATCAACTTGTCAAAATAATGAGTGATGCCAAACGTGACACATTTAATTGATCCCGAGTGAAATGAAGATTTGTTGAAAAGATAAATGAGAAATTTATACCTTAAGAGGATTGATGAAACGCTCCCTACAGGTTAAAGGAATAATGTCAAAATAACAGATTCTTATACAAGAAATAATTGAAATGAACTATAAACAAGATCGGAACTTAAATGTTAACAAATGACCATTTGAGGTCATCAGCAGAGACTAGGGTAGGGCGATCGTGTTTCGGTCCCTCACCTCTGAACACTCAAATCACCCTAGCGGGACCCTGCACAAGGGCAGCCTCAATCCGGAGTCAATTCTTTGTATAATGAAAGCCGTGACAATAAATATAAAATAAAATAAAAATTGCCATCAAATCAATCGTTGTTAATCAGTTATTCAAATTAGAATAAATATTGAAATAAATGATTGTCTAGCATTTTCTTGGCTAAGTAACAACCAAATTTCAATATAACTTCCAAATGCTTTTGTAACTGTCTCTGAACGGTCTGCCTAAGTTCAAATCTAGAATAGCCTATTGCTAACAAAAGCTGAACTGTTTTGCGAACTTTACTAGAAAAATATACTTCGTGTGCACAGATGCGACCATATCGCAAAACTTGGCTCGCAAAAACTTGAGCACCTATCTAATGTGGAATGGTATTATCCGGAAAAGGTAACAAATTGACGGGTAAATTAAAGTTATCCGTCTTGTAGTCAGGGTTCCGGAGTCGGAGCCGGAGCCGTGGCAGCAGGTCGGAGCCGTGGCCAACAGGAAATACCACGGCTCCGGCTTGAAGCGAGATAAAGTGATATTTGATAGTGTAACTCAAGCGAATATAAGTGTCATCATTGTAGATTATCGTTGTAGACCTCCCAAAACCTTCTGGCCTTCATCTCCCCTCAATACATAGACTATTGCGAATCATTTATTTGGATTTCAAAGGAGATTGCGTTGATAACGAATTGACCTAGCATCTTTACATACATCAGACTTAGTGATTTCAATTTTTTATAAAATAATGTCAGTTTCTTAGCTGCTAAAAGAGTGCGCAATTCATGCGATGTAGCTTCGTATTCACTTGAGGCAATGTACATCGTCTACGTATTCTATTCATTATCACATGACTACGTTTAAGTCTTGGAAGAGGACTACTGTAATAGTGGCCACTTTACTGTGCCTTTAGAAACACACGCTCCTCCCGATAGTTCGTCATTTCAACATACAATATGTTCATGGTTTTAATGAAGAAGTACTCCCTTTCTTGAAGCATCAAAATAATATTATCTTTCTCTTCATGCTCGCGTATCACATCAATGATTTGAATAGACAAATCATTGTCACTGTGCCCATTTACCCGAAAATGAGTAGTCATATAGGCATTCTTGTTAGCTGTATTAATGGAACTACGATGGCCATCCAATCTACAGACCGCTTCATAAATAATTGCACAAAAAAGTTAACCTATTTTCAAATGTAATTTTCGTATTGAAGTCCTGGTTATAATAAACGATATACCATATGAAATCTTATGTTCCATAGATTATTTTGGCATACATTTTGTTTTCCTAAGTGGTCAGTTGTGGTCAGTAGGCCTTCTGAAAGAAAATTGAGCGTTTTATTTTATGCAAGATTTTAACATGAAGACGACAGAATTTTTTCATGAAAGTTGGCAGACAGTGTGAGCTATCACTGATGTAAAGATTTTAAGATTCGTTGAATGTACAAAAAGATACAGTACGAATACGTCTTACCGAAAAAATGTTGCCAAAAAAGTCTGACATGATTTTTTCATTGATGAAAATGCTCAATTTCAATAAACTTTCTGCCATGTGAAAGGGTGTGTTTAGTACTTTGATTTGGCAGAGCGATTAGGTTTTGCCTGGTCAGTTGTGGTCAGCAGACATTAAAGCATGAATGTGTTTGTCAATTCATTCACCGATTCCTACAGACTAAACTACGCAAAACAGAAAATTAGGATTATCACTAATCAATCAGGCTCGTTTTAAGCTTTTAGATGACATAATTTTTTTCGAATTTCGACAACATTCGGTACAGTTTTAGTCAATTAACACGTTTGCATGATTTTTCGCTAACTTTCGCGTTAAAATGTTTCTAACGGTCAACTGCACACAACTTAATAACTTTTGCTGTATTAACGCTGGCGCTTTCGAGTTTGGGTTTAAAAGAATGCTGGTGATATCAGCTCCAAGAATATGTACGTTTTATCAGGATCGGCCTGTCCGTTCACTGGCAAACTTCACATTTGCATTGCTTCCACACTCAGCCATCGGGTGAGTCATCATTTCCCTCGGTGGAGGTCAGGATTTCCAATCCTTGATCTGCGCGCGTGCACACAAAGGCTTGGCGTCAGACTGAGACTCGTCACCTGTTCACAAACAATAGCAATCTCTTCACGTCGTAGTTGCTGCGCCCGATAAGTGAATCGTCATAAGTTTTACCTACTCATTCAATGATGACAGGGAACGGGGACAGTTATGACATAACATCAATGATATGATCATGAATAATTTTTCTAATCACTAATTACTTCATTTAATTATGCACACCACATTGCTTCCTAAATCAAACAAGTGTGACCAAGTGAATAAGTTTAGTAATCAATTACATGAGCTTAAGCAGCTTACGTTTAAATTTGATGAGAATAAACAAGAGATAAAAGAGCTTTTCGAGTTGTGCAACGATTTAGGTAACGGACTGCACAATGTAAGGCCTGTGACGTTTGACCGACATACTGTATCCCGCAGTTTTTTACAAGTTACAGGATAAGCAACATTTTTTGTTTTAAAACTCAAATAACCAATTGTGGTCTATAATGTGATGAATTCTTCAAAAACCAAGTTCTCTTCAACTATTTTATTGCGAGCTTTCGGGTGAATGCTCCACCCGTCTTCAGGCACGTATAGAGAGTCTCTATACTCTCTATGATGGAGTAGATCTGATGGACTCTCTGTACGTGCGTGAAGACGGGTGGAGCATTCACCCGAAAGCTCGCAATAAAATAGTTGAAGAGAACTTGGTTTTTGAAGAATTCATCATATTATAACTGCTAGTTGTTCTCTGAGAAGAAGGATATGGATGAACTCAATTGTGGTTTTATTGAACGAAATTTTCCACCTGTGCTAAAACTGCTGAAAAGAGTCGGAACTCAAAACTTGACGACTATTTGACTTGCAACAAAAAACATGGCATTTTTGATGAGGGCGCTATCCACTCCATCGCATTAACGCAAAATACTTGATCGGACTTTAATTCTATAATATAAATGAATGAATGAACAGTATTGCCTCTAACCTGTATGTGTAGATGACTTGTTGCAGAAGTTGGATTTTCAGGTCTATTATTTACGAAACAAAACATGCTGTAGATCATGCTACTTTCGAAATAAGAAATTCATAAAGAACATTTAAATTTATTTTTCTAATAATGATAGAGACATACGATTCTTTTAATAATTATTGCATAACTGAAAAAGTGCCATTAGTTCACGCGTAGGACTCGCAATCCAGCTAGCGGAGGTACAACATGGAATCATTCTCTTCATATGCACGATGCGCTAAAATAATCAGTCACCACCACCATCTCAGCAAGTTTATTAGCACCAAAAAAAGGCAATCAATCTCTCCTAATTACCATCCTTGAAATGCATGACGTCATCCACAAGAATGTTATACTGTTCATTATAGGAAGCCAAAAGCGTCGATGTATGCTTGTTACTGAATTCTTTTTTCTTTTTCCAAAGAGATTACGAGGCCTTTCGGGCGTCACAGACGTCCATCGTCAGGCAATTGAATGTAACTGCAGTGTCGTACACGCGCAGCACATGATTAGCTGGTGTGGTCCGGTCATTATCTCATCGGGCTCTCAAGGTATGCTCCAAGTCTCTCATCAATGACGAGAAGGCGGAAGTTTTCAACTCTTTGAAAGTGAATGGTTTCACTGAGCAGAAATGCAAAAAATGGTGGTCTCAAGAAGCTAAGGAAGAGACGATTGAAGTTGAAAGCAAAACCATCAAAGGCTCGATTCCTTATGTTCCTTGTCTGTCAGAGAAGATACAAGGTATTCTGAAGACAGCTGGCATCCACGTCGGTATGAAACCCACAACCACTCTTCAACAGCTTTTGGTGAAGAAGAGACCGACTCGCGGATTGGAGCTTGGTGTAGTTTACAGGGTACCCTGCTCACAGCCAGACTGCTCCTGGTCCTACGTCGGAGAATCTGGTCGCACGATGGAGGAGCGCAAGAAAGAACATCTTCGAGCAGTGAAACAAATAGACGTTGACAGGTCTGAGATTGCGAGACATGTGCATGAAGACCATCACAATGTGGATCTCTCTATGATGGAGATAGTTGACAGAGATGTAGTTTGGAGGAAGCGGATCATCAAGGAATCGTTGTGGTCTCAAACTTTCAATTCGTCCAACAAGACTAAGTTTCATGTCGGGAATGTGTGGAGTGAATGATTCTGTCTTTCCTTCGTTTCTTTTAACTTATTTTCTTACTACTAGTTCGATGTCTTAAGAGGTAGTGTCTTATTTTGTTATTTTCTACTAATGAATTCTTTTATTTGTCTCTGTTGAATGGCGTGATATGATCGAATGCTAATCATGTGCTGCGCGTGTACGACACTGCAGTTACATTCAATTGCCTGACGATGGACGTCTGTGACGCCCGAAAGGCCTCGTAATCTCTTTGGAAAAAGAAAAAAGAATTCAGTAACAAGCATACATCGACGCTTTTGGCTTCCTATAATGAACAGTATAAGTGATTCAAGCCCTCTATTCCCAGAAACAAGAATGTTAGTTTTTGAATATTCGACAGAATTTTGAAAGAATTTCTAGAAGTAGAGAACATTATATGGCGAATTTCAAATCGACTCTTTGGTGGTTTCATGACTGTCATTTTGAAAAAGCTTCACCCCTCGCAAACGGCTCACAAGATTGAAACTGTCTAAAAATCCTTGAAATAGGAATGCCAACATGTGTTTGAAATATCTGGTGGTGGTGGTAAACTTTGAACAAAATTATAATTCAGACACGACACGATGATTACCTCTGACGATTGGCAAAAAGTAAAAAATGCATTTATGTGATTCCTAATTTTCAATTAGCTTACTGGTCATACTGAAGGATATCTAGCATTTCAGAGACTTTAAAAGTTAGTAAAATAAGTAGGCCTACATTTTGGGAGTGAAAAGGAAGTAAAAAAAAGTAGCCTTCATAATTGTTGTGGTCATAAGCACTTGAACATAATTTTGAAACAGAAGAACACTGGGAAAATTCTGGTAATACTAGTTTTCATGCAAATATCAAATTTTCTTCTGATTCAGTTAGGATTTCACTTAAATTATACCACAGCAAGATATCCTACATAGCAGTAACTTGCAGTAAAATTCAAACTGCTTTAGTCCTAGCATTGCAGTCAAATTAAAAAAAGGTTGTATAAGCTTACATTTTTTTCAATTGACAAAATTTATTCTAAAACAAAGAGTGAAGTCCTATTTTAGAATGACCTTTGTAATTTCATGTAAATGTTTGTCCTAAAGTTGGTTGATTTACTTTAAAATCGTTTCTTTGAGGAAGTGTGTACAAGAAATTTAGAAATTTTTTTAAAAACATGTAATTCAATTGGAACTGAAATAAATCAAGTACCGATAGCATAATAAACATCCCTCTGGTGTCTCATTTTTTGATCATTTGTATTAAAAATTAGAGAATATTTTTCTACTCAATAAATTACTCATAAGTTACTCTTCTTTGATAATCAATCATGTTTTCTGCTTGGTCGCATCAAGGAAATCACATTTATAATAGAAGCAATGAAAGAAGCTGACATTAAATCACGAGATGGAAAGAAGCAAAGGTCCGAACGTAGTACTTATTCTTCAATCAGATGACTTGGTAATCAAGGAAATCTGCAACAATCAAATGGAGAAGACGTACATAATGAAGAATTTACGGAGTGTTGATATTTGCAATGTTGTTCGACAACAATACATAGACATGTATGATATACAATGTATTTTTTGTCTTCCTTACATGCATTCAGTAAATCTTCTCCGTTTTTTAATCAATATGCCATATGTTTGTTCTAGAATCAGTCTTTTTCAAGTAAGAGTTAACTGTAGTCACAGAAAATTTTATGATCCATTTATCGCTACTTCATTGCTATTCATAGCCGCGTATTCGTGATTAGCTTGCATGCGTCTCTTATTACAAGTTCATAAAATTATAAGAAAATTCCTAAAACTTGTTTTAACGTGAAACAGGCAATAAGTATACGTTATAAATATAAGTATTAGATTTTACTTATCTTAAGAAATTCATCGTGAAATAGACCCTTGTGTGGCATTGTAAATAGCAGTCATTGAGATTTATAGCCAAAAGTCGGGAGAAATTTCACAATTTTCAAAAATCTGTCAAAATTTGTAAATTTACATTTTGAATTGTTATTTATATAATGAAGATGACTGACGAACACCACCATAAAAAGCTTCAGACCCTAAATGTGTTTAACTGTGAATTTCCTGTGATTCGGAGCATTTGTAGGGGTGAGGATCGGGTTTGGTGGGTGGGGTTAATCAATCGAGTTAGCAAAAAATCTCATTAAATTAAATCCAAAAATTTGATGCTTTTACTTGTTGTTATTTCCTAGCAGTCAATAATTGTTATTATGTTAACTGATCTTTAACGGGAGGCAGTTCATAACGATTGTAAAAACAAGCAGAAGAACTTGTTTTTACCATCGCAAAAAATTGTTATCCTAAAATCGGTCGCTCTACCGCTCGCTCACGACAAAAAGAGCGCCGATCGCTCCTTAACACTGGAAGTGATGCATTTTTCGTGATATACAGTTTCGATATATAAATTTGTGATTAGTCAACTCGGTACATGCATAGAATGTAAGATGAAGAGATTGCATTATTCATATTATCATACTGCTGTGTCATTTATAAAACTATCATATATAGCAGGGGTGCGCGACCTGCGGCCGTAGCAGAGGCAAAGTGCGGCCGTGACAATGAGAAGTGAATGAAAAAGAATACTACAAATATTTCTGGAGTTCAAGGCAATCGAAAAACAATCATCAGTATAATAGCATACTAGTCACCTTGCAACTGTCGTACACCTTTATGCCCATGATGCTTAAAAAATGCGCGCCCGCAGGCGCGATGAAGGCGTTCAAGCAGCTCGATAACTCATGAATAGAATATTTTAGGGCAGTTACATTCATGTGCATTCATGGCTACAGTCATCAGCTAAAAGAAACAATTGTAGTTCGCTCGAATTGTTCGCGCGCGCTAGCTTCCAAGTCCATGACCTGAATATGGATGCCTGCTGGATCAGTTTCTGCAGCGGTAGTATTGTGTGCCTGTGTGAAACAACGGATTGAATCAAAAGATACTGTAATTTCTTTACGAGATATTGTATTTCTACCTATTTAGATTTTGTGCATTTTCATAAATAAAATATGTCAAAATTTCAGTTGTGTTTTTATTTCACATTTATCATTAAATCTAAACCTCACGTTTTGGGTTGCGAAAGAAATGTATGATTAGTAATAATAATATACTTTATAATTTCAATAATAATGCAAGGTGGGCAGCCTTATATAGAGGTTCTAGAAATGCGTAGGCATATATACGAGTGAATGCCCAGAATAGACCGGCTCTGTGATGAATGAATGAATGGATTTTGTATGCCTCGTGATTCCTTAATGAATTATTACAGTATGTTAGTATAGTGTTTTCTCCTTCGGTTGGAAAAACATGCTTTCAACTTTTCAAGTGCTAATAACACCTTAAGTTTAAAATCTTTTCGGGTCAAAAATGATCGTCGGTCGTATATGGGTTAACTTACTAACTCATTCATTACGAAGTAGGCCTTTATGCGACTTTCACTGCGTCATTCATCAGGAAAAGCTAATTTGAGTGGTGGAGTATAAAAGGGATTGGCTATTGACATAGTCGTTTGCACACATATTAAGTGCGGCCGTGATTATTTCGGCCTTCGAAATGGCGGCCGAAAAATGTAAAAGGTTGCGCACCCCTAATACATACCCCTGTATTACATGATTTATATATTGTTTTGTTTAGTGACGAAGAAATTTTATCATGGCATGCAATTCATATTGTTATATAATAGTTTTCAGCATTCTAAAATACTTTTCTTAACTACCAGTGCGCTTCATTTTGCGGAGGAAGAGCTAGCAGGCTAAATATTTCTAAAATGGACCTTGACAAGTTATATATAGATGGCTTTGGATAGTGGTAAACAGATTATGTCCTATAATGTATCTATATTAATATAACATAGCTTCGAAAACATTTTAAACAGTTTTATACACGCTTTAAACATAATCGCAACGTTTTTATCAAACCGGCGGAGTTTCTAACAAAAAAATACCAACCCTGATTGCAGTAAGGAGTCACGCAATCCAATGTCGCTTCCAGTGCGAGCTGATAGGCGAATGGTCGCCAGAGGCTCGGAGCGAATAATATACCAGTGAGCATCCTTTCTAAAGATGGTTTTTTTTGCTCGTCGATGAAATTAGGTATATCACAGCATGCGCTTGGACAATTTTCTATGTTGTACACCGAATTTTCGGATGACTTACTAGTTACTATCATCAATCTTCAGGGTGAATGCAGCAATTAAATGGTGTGAAATGACAGGCAAGTCAAGTTAAGGCGAATGGAAAACACAAAAAGTCAAAGCTACAATAAAGCACACTAAATCGACAGTAAACCTGAATCCATGCGTTGATGTTGTCATTCCATGCTATGTGCCACGTTTCAAAAAAAGACGCATAGACGCCGCGTGTCTAAGCTGCGACGATGTCGACGCCGAGTGTTACGACCTCCCCAAGGTACGAACAGAAAAAAAGGCCAAATCCCTGTGAGTGAATGTATTTATTAGGTGCAAGGCAGGTGGTGGCCCTTAAGAGAGCCGATTTGGCGTTCGCAGAGAATGTGAGTGTACGTACAGTCGTCAACTTGGCAATGACAGCGGTCGTGAGCCGAAGGGTCGCAGCAGCGTCGTTGATTCCCAAGAAGAGATCGTGCGTACTGTAGGCGGGAGAGAGTGAGAGAGAGAGAGTTTGGTCCGTCAGCAGGAAGTTTTGATGTCTCTCCAAATGTGTGGGATCGATCATCCACCTGGAGCGTATGATTGGCGCCCAGCCACTCGCCGGCTCCCTGTCACCGGGCATCGCTTCGCCCTCCCGTCAGCGAAGGGAAGGAGAGTCTGCGCCGATCAATGGCTCATGCAAGCGACTCCATTGGTCATCGCTGCCTTGAAAGTTAATGTACGTTAAGTATCACTTCTGCCGAGTCTTGATGAGGAAAGAAAGAGAGAAGTCTGCATTTTCGTCACATCCCCCGGCATAAAAGAGCGTTGATAATTGGAGCATTGCGATGACTTGAAACGCGAAGAAATGTTCTCCAATCACCAGAAAAATGTTCATCACCACTTTTTAATTCACTCAGGATTTGTTTGCTCTCTGAAACGGATCCTGGGTAGATCTCTCAGAAAACTGGGAACCGGTGCGGGATAAGGCATCAGCCCAAATGTTGTCTTTTCCTTTTATATGACAGACAATAAGGTTAAACTCCTGCAGAGCTAAACACCAAGCGAGTAGTCTACGATTTTTGAACCTCATTTTGTTGAGAAAAATCAACGGATCATGATCTGTGTGAACTTTTACTGAACCCACTGAAGAGGCAATATAAATCTCAAAATGTTTAACTGCACTGAGTAAGGCGAAGGCCTCTTTCTCTATTATAGTAATTCTTTTGGTGCTTATTTAACTTTTGCGAGAACTATGCAACTGGAAATCTTTCACCTTCAATATTCTGTGTCAACACTGCACCTATGCCTACGTCGCTCGCGTCAGTCATGAGTTCGAATGGTTTGCTCCAGTCTGGAGCATTTAGAATCGGTGTATCACACATCATAGTTTTTAATGACTCGAATGCTTTCTGACAAGGAGTAGTCCAAATAAACTTTTGAGTTCTTTTTTAGTAAATCGGTCAGAGGAAATGCAACCGCCGAGAAGTTTGGCAAAAATCGCCAATAGTAACCTAACATGCCGAGGAATCTCATTACACCTTTTTTGTCAGTTGTTGGAGGAAAGTTTTTCATTTTTTCAATATGTCCATCTACTGGCTTAACTTTTCCATGCCCCACTACATCTCCTAAGTATGTGACGTCGGCTCTACAGAACACACTTTTGCTCAAATTAACGGTCAAGTTTGCTTCTTGCAACCTGACAAACAGCTCGCGCAGAGATTTCTGATGCTCCTCCCAGCTATCATTATGTACAACAATGTCATCAACATAGGCTGTGACATTCTTCATACCTCTCAGTACAGTTGTCATTAGTCTTTGAAATGTAGCTTGAGAATTCTTCATGCCATAGGGCATTACTCGGTATTGATACAGTCCATCTGGTGTGACAAATGCTGATATCTCCCTAGCTCTTTCGGTCAGAGGGATGCCCCAATAACCTTTCAAAACATCACATTTTGAAATATATCTGGCTTTCCCAATGCGATCTATACAATCATCGATTCTGGCCAAAGGGAAAGAATCGCTTTTAGTCACGGCATTTAATTTTCTATAATCTGTGCAAAATCGATATGAATTATCGGCTTTCTTGACAACTACACAAGGAGATGCCCACTGACTATTACTGGGTTCGATAATTTTATGTTTTAACATATAATCGACCTCTTCTTGAATAATTTTCTTTTTTTCTCTGGGCCTACTCGATACGAATGTGATTTGATCGGAGTGATGTCACTCGTTAGACAGACGTCGTGCTCAATAACATCCGTACGAGACGGTACATCGCGGAAGATGCTCTTGAATTCTACTATCAAGTTTTCGAGTGAATTTCCTTCGTCTGATGGCAGATGATTTGTCAGTGATTTCATATTTTTCAATATATCAGAATTCGTTCATATCGCGTTTTGATTGTCATTTTTGATTTCAAAATCAACATCTTGCACACTAAGAACCGAATCGGACTCAATTGATCTTGCATAATATTCCTTTATCATGTTAGCATGACATAATTGTGTATCTTTCTTTCGATCTGGTGTACTCACGATGTAATTTAACTCGTCTATCTTACTCGAAATGACATATGGGCCCTGATAGCGAGCTTTCATCGGGTTGCTCACAATCGGCAAGAGTACGAGGACTTTGTCCCCAACGCTAAAACTTCGAACCTTTGATTTCTGATCGTACAGTTCTTTCATGGATATTTGTGCTGTTCTAAGGTTCTTATGTGCCAGTTCGGTAGCATTCACTAACTTTTCACGGAAATCTGAGACATATGACAGCAAATCTTTCTGTTGTAGATTTTCGTTTAAGAGACTTTCTTTCAGCAAACCTAACGGGCCTCGGACTGCGTGGCCGAACACTAGTTCGAAAGGACTGAAGCCTAATGACTCTTGAGTGGCTTCTCTGGCTGCAAATATCGCAAAATGGACACCTTTATCCCAGTCTTTTTCGTGTTCGATACAGAAGGACCGCAACATGGTCTTCAGAGTAGAGTGGAATCTCTCCAATACTCCTTGCGACTGAGGGTGGTAGGCTGATGATCGCACTTGTTTGGCACCGATCAGGTTTACGACTTGCTGAAACAAGCCCGACATGAAATTTGAGCCCTGGTCTGATTGTATTTCCTTAGGGAGTCCAACAAGCGTGAAGAACTTCAGCAGGTTGTCTGCAATTCGGACGGCAGTAATTCTTTTTAACGGAATGGCCTCCGGAAAGCGTGTAGATGCGCACATAATAGTTAGCAAATACTGATTTCCTGCTCGAGTTTTTGAGAGAGGGCCAACAGGATCAATAATTATCCTCGAAAATGCACTTTCGACTATTGGAAGCGGTCGAAGTGGCGATTTAGGAATTACTTGGTTTGGCTTTCCGGATACTTGGCAAATATGACATCGTCTGCAAAAGGCAGTAATGTCTGATCTTATCCCAGGCCAGTAGAAATGTCGAGTCACTTTATCAAAAGTCTTCCTTATGTCTAGATGACCTGCCATGGGAACTTCATGGCCTAGTCTCAGAATCTCGCCCCTAAACTTCTTCGGGACTACGATTTGGTGAAATACGGACCACTCTTCATTTGCAGGGACTCTAGGGTCCCGCCATTTTCTCATTAACAAGCCTGATTCCTTGAAATAATAGCCACGGGGTACTGTTTTGATTTCTCGCTCAGAAACAGCAATATCAAATAACCTTTTGATTTCATTATCCCGTTCTTGAGCCGCTATCAATTCATTTGTATTGATAGACTCGGAGCCTTCAGAATTTGGAATATCATTATCTGCATCTTCAGTCCTTTTAAGCGCCTGTGAGCGCGTTATTACACCACAAGGAAATTTTCCCTTTTCTCTTCAGATATGGGCGAATCGTTGATATCAACTGATACACCTTTTCTTATCTTCGAACCAGCCAGATCATTTCCCAACAGGAGAGTAATTCCCCGAGCTGGTATGTGATCGGTCACTCCGACAACTACGGGTCCGGAAACGAGCTCGCAGTTAATGTTGATTTTGTGTAACTTCACTGTTCCGGTTCCCCAAAATCCTTCTGTGTCAATGATGTCTCTGGTATGGCAACACAAATTTTCTGACAATGGCAACACATTTGATAAGATGAAAGATCGAATCGCTCCCGTGTCACGCAAGATGGTGACAGGGACCTCATTTTTATTGTCCAACGAGACTGTGCCCTCGAATGTGAACGGGAGAAAATCTCCTTTCGGTGAGGCTAAGACATCTTGGGAGTCGACTGTATTTACGGAATTTTTCTCTTCCTCTTTCTTTCTTTTGAGTTTGAAACACTCAGAAATTGTGTGACCGGTTTTCTTGCAGTAGTGACAAGTCACCGGTCTGGTGGAGCCGTTAAAAGGGTTTCGAACTGGTCTGTTATCAGACTGCTTCATTTTGGAGGCGCCTTGATCCGCGTGATTAAATGTGCTTTTCCTCTCTTTATTTGAGCGCTTACGAAAAATTGCATATTCCTCGCATAACATAATCCAAGCTTTATAATCGTCAGGATCTTTGTCCTCGATAAATGTCTTCATGTCTTCAGGGAGACACTGTTTGAATTCCTCGATGAGGATTAATTCTCTTAATTGCTCAAAATTATCTACCATCATGGATCTGCACCAACGGTCAAATGCGACTTCTTTAGAATGGGCAAGATCAGAGTAGGTCATAGACTCGGAATTCTTTAGGCTGCGAAATCGATAGCGATACGCTTCAGGGACCTTTTCAAATGCTCTCAAAATACGACTTTTGACAATTTCATAATCCGAACTCTCTTCTAGCGACAGGGTCACGTAAGCCTACTGAGCTTTTCCTACCAAAACGATCTAGAGCAACATTGGCCATATGTTTTTCGGCCATTTCATGATTTGAGCAACCCTCTCAAAATGGAGGAAATAACTGTCCACATCTGATTCTTTAAACGGAGGCACAAGCCTCACAATTTTGTTAATGTCAAAACTGTCAGTAGAAGGAGAAACCGGCTTTGATTCCTGTAGATAACGTAATCTCTCTCGTTTAGAAATCTCCTGCTCAATTTTCAATTTTAATTTCAAAGCTTTAATTTCGGAAGTGTCCTCATCCTCAGATTCAATATCGCCGTTAACAGAACCATGATCAGAAGGATCGCGTCCAAGGGCCGCGAAAATGTTAGAGCGGATATCCGCTTTTGTTAAATTATGACTGCACGAAATGCTGAGGTGTCTAGCTAACTCAAGTAGTTCAGTCTTTTTGAAATTCAAAATTTCATCGTAAGAAGGAATAAACGTCTAAGCCTCACTGTCTGCCATTTTGAACAGAATAGATTAATAAATCTATGCTAGACGCGAGTATAAATGTCTATGTAACTATTAAAGACTGATAACTTAAGCGGTAGTTAACTGACGAAAACGCTAACGTAAGTAGCTTATGGGAAAAGTATGCCAACGTAAGTAGCATAAGACAACTTTGATGAAATTTGGAACAATCCCGGCTGAGCCCCTAATTTTCTGTAACGACCTCCCCAAGGTACGAACAGAAAAAAAGGCCAAATCCTTGTGAGTGAATGTATTTATTAGGTGCAAGGCAGGTGGTGGCCCTTAAGAGAGCCGATTTGGCGTTCGCAGAGGATGTGAGTGTACGTGCAGTCGTCAACTTGGCAATGACAGCGGTCGTGAGCCGAAGGGTCGCAGCAGCGTCGTTGATTCCCAGCAAGAGATCGTGCGTACTGTAGGCGGGAGAGAGTGAGAGAGAGAGAGTTTGGTCCGTCAACAGGAAGTTTTGATGCCTCTCCATGATTGGCGCCCAGCCACTCGCCGGCTCCCTGTCACCGAGCATCGCTTCGCCCTCCCGTCAGCGAAGGGAAGGAGAGTCTGCGCCGATCAATGGCTCATGCAAGCGACTCCATTGGTCATCGCTGCCTTGAAAGTTAATGTACGTTAAGTATCACTTCTGCCGAGTCTTGATGAGGAAAGAGAGAGAAGTCTGCATTTTCGTCACACGAGTGTCTCCTACGACGATCTATGCGTTCTATTCAGTCAACCTTCAGACAACGAATGCAGCGCCTCAGCGCATTTGTCTTCCTGCATCAAGCGCGCAGCAGCTTCGTGTTTTAGTCGGGTCTCAAGGGCACTATTCGTCTGGAAACGTTCATTTAAACATTCATCAAACGTGCTTTAATGCAGTATTGACTTTTAGAGATATTCGTTCGTTTCAAGTTAACTTGCTTGTCATTTCATTGCTGTGTTCACCATGATGATGAATGGTATGAATGGTGTTCAGGCATCCAAAAATGGACTAAGTACAACGTCTGGACTAAGGGTCTGGTCAAAGTTGGACTAAGCAACAACGTCTACGTCACCTTACTCTTACTTACTAATCGATTATTGTCACTTCTTCCTCAAGTTTGAGGGTTGGACCCTGAGTCCCCAGGAGGATACTTTGGTTCGAAAAGTAACAGATGAGATGACTGATGAATCACTTTAGGCAACAGCGTGCTAAGGCAATGACTCCGCTACAGGAGTTTTTACAGACAAATGAACCGGATAATGTTATACCTTATCTGCAACAGCGATGTCTACATGCCACACCCATGTATCTGAGGCCTTCCGGTCATAATGCTACGAGATTTTTGATATGGGATACGCTTTTTTAATATGAAGGGGTCCTACTGAAGATATCCGCCAAAGGAAGCATGTAAGATAGGTGGCATATAAAGATAAACGGAAAAGAGGAATAGACGAACTGCGAGCATTTTCCTCATGATATCTGCGAAACAGTTGGTCGTGTTTCAATTGGCTCTATATACATTGTATAAGACGGATCACATTCACTACGTCACCAAGCTTGTCCCTTAAAAGGTCGAAATGACAATTCGTTTGACTTCGAGAAATTTATTATAGTAGAGTACTATGACAGCATTATGATGTGACCAACTATGATTTTCAATGAGAGTTGAATTCAAGGACTGACGGCGACGCTATTGACTGACAGATACGAGTATATGAAGTCGAAGATGTATGTAGGCGAATGCCAGTGGCGAAGTGGCTCTTCCTGAGGTTAAGTCAATTAGTCATGTGGTCCAGTGAAAAATAAGAAGGTACAGAAATTAAGCACATAACATCGGGATTCAAAAGTTGAGCAGCCTCGCCTGGCAATTCGGGAACTCAGGCTAGCAGTGGACAAAATCCTGCATTGGTCTGGCCTGTCTAAGTGGCTCTGAAATTAATCACCGTGGAGACAAAATGAGATAAATTCACTCACTCACTCACTCAGCGTGACACGGTGCACCCAAGGAAAGAGATTGAGAAAGGAATAATTAATTGTCTCATTTTGATGTGATTGGCCGTCGTTAAATGTGACAGAATTTAGAGAACATATTATTGCAACTTTAACAATATTGCCGTGACCAGGCTGTGACCAAAACAAACTGTTGAATAAAAAAGCTAAAGTAGTAAGTCACTAAAGAAATTCATTGTAATGGAAATAAGAAAGCTATGCATACGGGGTATATTTTTACGGATGTTCGCCAACTCGATTCGAATACTCATCATCGTTCAAGTATTTGTCGAATCGTTCGAGTACTCGAACAGTATAACAAAATGTCGAGTCGGGTCGAGTCGAGTACTCGACTCGACATTTTCGAGTCCTCGCAGGGCCCTAGAACATCCTTCCATTTGGGCTATCATTCCTATTACAGGTGAGAATTCTGAAGCAACATTTGGGTTTTGATCATGACATCCAATTTTACCAAGTTAGCGCTCCGATCCACTTGCTAACCAGGATAAAGTAGGAAAACTATCAAGACTACAAAACATAAAGCAAACTGAATTAAAACCCTTTCTAAGTCAATAGTTCTTTTTGGTTTTGAATGCGCTATATTGTCACATGAAACTCAAATATGATTGAGTAGTGCTATATGAGCATTATTGTTGCTCACCGTGATCGGCAGAAGACGCGAGTCTAATTATTTTATCATACTATTTACATTCATTAGATGCTGACAATGATCACGTCAATGAAAGAGGTCAAAGCCTTTGATTCCCCGACCGCACTCGCGTGACCCACGAGTCGTCGGTTCGATTCTTGGGTCAGGAGTTCAACCACACCATTTGTTCATTCCTAATGTGAGGAAATGAAAGGAACTGTCTCCCTACCTATACCATGCCTGTTAAGGAGATAGCAAAGATGCGTCTGCTAACCGGTAATGATTCTTGCATTTCTGTTCTTTGCATAAATGTAACTCAATGCGGTTGATAGGTCTTTGTCAAAATCGCTTCGGGTATCGAAGTACTTGCTTTTCTGGTGGTTGACTTAAACATCAAGGCATATCAAGTTGGAAACACCATTTCCTGGAACATGACATATTGTGATCAGATGGCTCTTGTGAACGGAAATACTGGACATCCTGACACCGACTGGACAAAGTAGAATTCGCATCATTAGTCTCAACGTACCTCAACGTACATTAAAACTTCACTTAATTAGGCAGTTTTACTCAAACCGCTGCAAACTTCTCATTTTACGCGTAGGTCCAAATAAAGATTCAACTTAGATGGAAACGTATTTTTCATAATTCGGTACACGTTTACAATACAGAGACTCCTTGTTTCGTCTTAGCTTCTCAATGGCCTGCATATATAAGACGAAACACTTTCAAAGCACAAGCACTTTTTGATCAAATCGGATTGATTCTTTCAAAATAGCATCTATCTTTCAGGGGATGAAATGGACATCCATTGAAATATCGCATGTGATACACATTCAGTATAATGCATGTAGTCAACACATTGCCCTAATCTACATGCACAAAGATATTTAATGGGTAAATACCTTCGTTAAAAATAGCTTAATGAATGATTGAAGGTCACATATCTACTAGCAGACCTTCTTGCTTCTCACTTATACTCCCTCCAAACATACTTATCTATTTTGAAGTAAGCTGTGTGAAGGCTAGCATGAGCAGCATGGCAAGTTTATCGACACTAACTCAAAAGCACGTTACATCGATAAAAATATTTCAACGCAAGCATCTCAGCATTATCAGGATTCGTGCATTTACACGTTTTATGCTGATTACACAGCAATTTATTCAACAATGCCAATAATGTCTAGCTCGACAATTCTCATAATTTGGCTCAGTTTAGTCAGTCTCCTGAGGAGCCGAATTATAAGAATTCTGCTATTCCATCATATTGTCATCAGTGTTTTTGAGCAGATCGAAATTCCGCTTTCGCTCGCTCATCGCTGATTTGCTCATATTCGCCCTTTCGCTCGCCCATCGCTCATTTCCTCAAAATCATCCTTTCGCTCGCTCACCGCTCAAAATCATCGAAAAATGCCGCTCGCTCGCTCATTTCTCGATAATGCCCACCTTTATTCTACAAACTTTTTTTATGTTCAAAGCTAATTCCATGCTTTTATTTTAAAAAACATCTTTTATGCGTTAAGGGGAATTCATCATTTTATTTTAGGTGAAATTTGAACCACAATGACATAATGTAGACCATCATACCAATGTATTAAGAAGGTAGGTATTGCAGAACATTAGTTGAAACAATATATTTTGATGTACATAACCACAATTCTTTTTATATGTATAGAAATTGGCAATAATCTAAACCTAATCTTACATGCTGATCACATGAATCAGTATATACAATTCTTGGCGCAAAACGTGGAGAAAATTCGCAAGGTGCGTCAAGAAACCATGTAATGCGTTGACAATTGAAAATGAACTTAAATGAAATCGTGACAAAATAATAGATAATTCCTAAAGTAGCTAAAGATGAAATGCATGACTTATGAGTGACTGAGTACTGAGTAATCAACTCAGTAGTAATCAATTACTGGGTGTTGGAAATCTGCTATAAAAAGAATCGCTTGATAAACGAAATTGCTGAATTATGTGAAGCAGAAAATGCTGCACCCAAAACGACCTGACACATTGGTGCCAGCCGTCACTGAGATTTCGGCCCACTAAGTTCAGCATCTGTCAAGATGGTCGGTCCGCAACAGCTCGTTGCGCCCAGAGGTCCTACCTTCTTCCACTTTTGCACTCAACTTCTTCATGGTGGTGTTTAGACTCAAACACCCGCTTTAACAAGAAATTTCCTCACTGATGGAGCAACGAAATAGCGGCATCCCACTCTCAGAAGGCATGAGGTCACATTTTCGCCCTTGCTTCTGAATCCCTTCCGCCAGTTCTTTATATTTCGCAGTTTTCTCTTCAGGAGCATCCCTAACGCTCTCTTCCCAGGGAACAGTTAGTTCGCCCATAATCATTTTCTTCCCTAGATGAGGTCGTTGGTCAGATAGGGATAATTCATCTGGCAGCTGTCTATCCACTCAAGTGGATCACTTCCGATCACTTCCTACTTCTGCGGTACAGATCGCACTTTGAGTCTTTCGTCTCTTTGTTTGACCACTCGGTACAAAGTCAATTCCCGTTGTTACTTACCTGTAGGGGAGACTTTTGTAAAGTTGGCGGAACTGCCGAGCGGAATAATTATTTAGTACAGCGAGATCCTGTTCGAAACAACTTCTACTTTATCAATTTCAGCCTCTGACCAGATTCCACAAATTCGCAGTCGCAATAGAGAAATTCAAACTTAATGATAGTAGTGGTTCCTTTGGGTGGTTCCGCTAACTTCACAAACGTGGTGGGGAGAGAGACTGCTTCCACAATCGCTTGCAGGACCAAGCCGCACCGGTGCGTGTAGCATGCTGTCTACAGTGCCACATGACAGACAGAGAGGGCACGACGAGGATTGGCATGTCACACATAACACTGTGGGTCGGTCCGGATTCCTCAACGCATCAGATTAGCAGGGGCATGGAACACATCATATGTCCATTGATGCTGCCGCTTCACTGCCAGTAGCCCATGTTCCAACAATCAATCGTTCCATGAGAGCTCGCAAACTTCAACTCCCCAGTCGAGCCATCTACCAATGTCCAACATTTGGACATCTTTCCAGAGTCCCACACTCTTGCGACCACCTTCCATAAGCACTGCTTATTTCTTACTGCATATCGTAGTAAGTTTGTAGCCTGCACACCGCACGTAAATAGTACAGTAGACTGCATGTGAAGATAGAGTAAATTAACTGCAAATGTTGTGTAAACTTCCACGAGGCAGGAAAAATATCGCTCCTTTAAATTTAGGACGACTTTGATTTTTTTGCGAAGTATAATTCACTGAAAGTGAAGAGCCTTTAGACTGACCATGGAGACGAAGCGCATCGAGGAATTTTACTCAGGGTTGGCTTTTTGCCGGCTAAAACTGGTTTTTGCCTCTAAGTGGTAAAAATCCGGCAAAAACTGGTTAAAACTGGCCACAACTAAAATTCCGAAAAGTCAGTCAATTTCTTCAGAAATTCTTCACAATTTTTTCTTAATCTTGAAGGATAAATTTCATAGAAATATTCGTATAATCACAATGGGTATGGGAAATTTGCCATAGATTTGGAAGACAAGCAATTCTATGAAGCCAGCGGGCAAGATAGTCGCAGAAATCTGTGACCGGATTTCTACATTTTCTTATCCTTCTTGCTTCATGGAATACATGTTTTCCGGCAAAACCATTGTTTTTATAAAGCCAAGTGGTTTCCTACTAACATGTACGTTTGATGCATAATATAATGAATGAAATTGATAAAGCAACAAAAAACGTGCACGCTATAAAGGATGCACAATAGCTTTATAACAACTTTTTTTCAAGAATAATTCATGTTCTTGAACTTATGTTTGGAGCATATTCTTGATTGAAACATGATATTGATAAAGTTTGGATTGTGAAAATACTGGTCTAAATGTCTTTCGAATGATGAAAAAGTAAAATGAACTTATTATGACTAATGTTCATCAATAAAGTCAGGAGTGACGATGATACTACCACATAACTGAAGTAGTAATGCTGGAAAAATAGTTTTAGCCAGTTTCTGCCAGTTCTAGCCGAAAAATGGTGGCAAAAGCTGGTGGTTTTTACCAGGTGTTAAAAAACAGGGTGGTTTTACCGGCCAACCCTGATTTTGCTTCGCAAAAAATCGTAATAAACTTGAAAGAGCAATATTTACCTACCTCCTGGAAAGTAGCATAATGAATAACCTTACGCATAAGACAACAAAAGATCTAATTGCAAGTACAGCATCCTAAATTGAATTTAATGAATTTCAACTGTGTGGTACATTTAAAATGCATGGTTCGATTTTCAATATCTTAGTTCTAATCAACTCTCAGCACTTTATATTTTATCTACAAAGAAATCATCGTAGCTGTATAATCGAGACAGTACTATTACAAAAGCTGTTTAAAATGTCAGAATATATACTTTGACACCTTGATTAATGATCTTTTTTTATACGAGTTGGAAAAATCAATTTATAAATTGTCTAACTATTATTTATTGACCTCCAACAATTCTTTGTTCAACATGTTGATCTCAAGTAAAGAAAGAAGAATTACATGTAAGTACAGCATATAAATCACAGTTGAAAGAGATGTCTTTGCAATGACACTCATCGTGGCAAGAAATAGAAAGAAGGGTGCAGCAGAGCGGAGTCGGCATGGTCACCCAAGATTTATCACTCCAACTGATAACTACTCATTATTTTAAATGTTGGACACCATCAAATGTTGTATTCCTTTTCACTTAATAATGCTTCTGATATATTGTCCAAATGAGCTGTTAAAGATCAATAACTAACAAGAAGACATTTCAAAACCTGATTATTCTAACTTAAGGAGGCTATCAGAAAAAGGATGTAAGCAAAATAAACTCAACAATGTTACAACGATTTTCAACGACTTCATAATTATCCATACCGTAGAGGGACGATTCGGTCTCCCGATTTTTTGATGTGATCCTCGTAAAACTAAGCCGCCCGACCTACAATTTTTTGACCTAAAGTTTAGCGTATCTTCAAAATTTTCAATGAAATCATTAAGTTCGGTAAAATTTAAACTTTAAAAGAAAATCTGCCGAAATTGGTGATTTTAAATCTTGTATTGCTTTTTGCAACATGGAGATAAATCAGTTGGAGTAAATGAACATCGCAATAAGAAAGCTTAGACCCCAAATGTGTTGTGCGGTGAATTGCATGTGATTTGAACAATTGGTACGGAAGTTAAGGGGAGACCGATTCAGTCCTACGCGCTTCACAGTCCGGTATGGATAGGGTTAAATTGAAGGTCTCAAAATCAATGTACCTTACAGTGGAAGCTATGTATGCCTACATTCGGGTTGTCCGTGTGTAGGCCTAATTTGGTTGGCTTCAATTTTTCCACAGTTTGTAGTTCTTTGACGATACTGAAATGTCTCAGGGATCTGCATGTGGATACGAGCATGTTCCAGCAACGAAATGTATCTATCAAATTAAAGCATCTATCTCATAATGGCTTCGTGCAATTCCGGACACAATTATTACATCGATGGGGCGAAGCGATGATTGGGAGACCGATTCAAAAGATGTGAATAAACAATGTGTCGATGGTCAGATGTTCAGCACATCATTGATCACAAAGACCTTCTTCTTGCTAAGTTAATATCCACAAGTATAATCCAGACAGGCTTTCAATGCATATTGTCAAAAGTGCGAGATCCACAGAAGAGAAAAAAAGTAAGGATGATTTGTTAATCAATCAAGTTATTTACATGCATGTAGTAGTAGTTACTTTTCAAATATTTCGCATTTTTGATTATTTGATCTTTTTTTTAGTTTTTTCTAAAAATGGTTCACTCAACCGCTCGCTCCCTCAATTTTCGCTCGCTCATCCGCTCAACAAAAACTTGAAAAAATACCACTCGCTCGCTCAAAAACACTGATTGGCATGCATCGTATGATTTTAGTTGCTTCCTTCGATGCGCGAAAATTGAATCAGAATGATGTACAATAAACATGCGATGCTAATAGAATTGATTGTAGACACCACACGTGCAACCTTTCGGCAATTGCTAAACTACATACGATGCCATAAAAAAAAATTACTAAACCATATACGGTGCCATAGCTCCGTTAATATTAAACATTTCCCAAAACCAAACAAATATTCGGGTTCCTCAGGAAGTGACCAACAAGCACACATTATCAAATTACTGGGCGTTTTCGTAAATGCAGAAACAGTTCCAGGTGTTTCGAAAGTGTTTCGAAACAGGTCAGAAACAGGCAGAAACAGGTTTCTAAATTTAGAAAGTGTTTCTGCATTGTCAATAGCAACGCAGAAGCAGTTTCAGAAACATGAGAAACAGCCGAAACACACAAGATCTCTTTCATTTTCAACAATAGATGTCAGTTATTATCTGATGACGTGCTCCGATTGTTTATTGATTATTTATTGCGTCATCAGTCATGAAAACGAAAGCAGAAACATGTCAGAAACAGTTCTGCGAAAAATGTGAAACACCCATGCCCCTGTTCCACTTTTTCAAGATGGCGGAATCAGCTGTTATTTACAGTTTCGGTAACCATGGTTTTGATTGCCATGGTTTCAACAACGTATCATGAGCTGTTGAACACTGATGACGAGGTGGCTACTGCTTGACAGCCATCAATGCCTTTTCTAATTTTTCACGATCGGTCATTACATCTACGTATAAACTATGAAAGTATAAATGAAATAGTTATTTTCTCGCCTTATGCACTTGTTTTCAGCATCAACAAAGTTATCTGAAAATGACTGATTTTCAAACATTGAAAAGTAATCATTATGAGATTCTGCTTCTGACCACTGTGGCCGATGAAAGGTAGGAGTAAGGAGTGTGCAATTGAACCCACTTACTTTTAGCATAGGCATGAGTTTTTACAAATAACCCTTTTACATCATCAAATTGATTATCTAGAAGTCAGTCATCAAAGAAGTTAAACAAAAATGATAAAACTATGGTTTTCCTAAAGCAAGGAGAGCGGTCTATGTTTCAGTGGGCACATCATGATGTCTCTGATTCAATCAAGAAATCATTCATACCATGAATTTCTTCCATATCTCGGATGACAGCCGGGTGAAAATGAAGGAGAACATGGATAAAATTTTAATTTGAAGTTTTCGAATATAATTAGGTCACCATAGTGACTTTCAAACTTAAGCTAGCTTCTTGTTTCTTTTATGACATCATTCTTGACTTCGCCATACCGGCACTTCAAAAAATATTTAATTGGTGGGGCTCCTATATCTTCATTTTCTTTTATTCTTTATGCCTACAAAACTTAATCATTCATGTCGGTACAGGGGTGTGGTGGAGGGGTAACGCGGTATAACGCCGTTATACTTCCTTGGAATATACGACTACACCCCTGTGTAGGTATGAGATCTTCACCTGTCTTGCAAGGTCAAAAAACAGAAACACGCGTATTTGGGACTTTGCAGGACTCCAATCGCAGGCGAACACTTAATTTCCGATGGCCTTTTTGGATAACTTTATCAATGTTCAGGAACACCTCGAAAATTGTAGCCACTCGCCTCATTCAACTAGCTTCAGGAAAACCTTTTTCACAGGCAAAACATTTGACAGCGAAATAATGCGATAATGGGAATAAATTGAAACATTTTTAGGCTATGCATATTCTTGGCATTTATTGACTATTAAAGGCCAACTAACACTTCACCGAGAATGAGCTTGTACTTGTGACAATAAAAGTTACTTAGAATTGTTGGATTAATACCGCATACGCAGCCCATAGGCCACATTTTTGCCGCCTCGGCAAACCTCATTCGAAATCAGGGACTCAATCATCCAAACCACGCACAATAATGATTGAACTACATTTTGTCAAAAAACGGTGATGACGGATATAGAATATTTATCATTGTAGTAAGTGCGGAGGACGAGCGCTTCTCGTCCTATGATCAAAACGCAACTGCAGTTACCGCACATTTATTGTAAGCAGGACGGGTATGACGGGTCCAGTTCGTCTTCAGCACTTGAGACAGTAAATTTTCATTTGCACAACTCGACAGTTAGATGAAAATAACGAGGGCGAGCTGTCTTCAACCGGTTAATAGCAGTAGTTATTTAATTTTCTAAGATTTGCTTTTAGACCTTCGAATGTGCGAAATTATTATGGGCGATAGTCATCTGTCTGTTGGGATTTTTTTCTCAAATTGTCAAAATGATGATGAATTGATCATCATCTAGGGTTGCTTATTCAGTCAACTAAACTGTGCAACTACCGCCTTATTACTGATATTATTCCGTACAGCTGCTGTAACCATCAATTCGCCCACACTAACTCCAAATCTAAAGTCAACTGCATTCATCCGAATTATGCACAAAAATTGCATTTTCTGAACATGAAAATTAGCGAAATATATATGTAGCCTTAATAAATAGATCAACGACTCGCAGAGTAAAATGAAAAGCACATGTGACAATGTATCATTCAGCTTTATGTTATGACAATTTTCAACTGTCAATTACAATATCTCAAAAAGAATTTAGATAGGTCAAATGCGAAGCAGTACGTTCGACACATGGTTGGAGAGTCATGGCTTCCCCATCGCTTTCGACCACCTCATCGGTCTCTGGAGTTAACGAACATTCAGCTATGGCATTTTCTATTTCTTGTTTCGCCATTGTGAAGATCAGGTTCCAGCTGCAAGAAGAAAAGCGCATTTGAAGCCATATGTTAACACACTTACATTATACAACAGTCCAATGATAGCATCAATTATCGCATCAGAAGCCTGCTAAGTATCCGAAAATGTCCTGCATTATTCATGAGTTGAGATTCAAAAGTCCTCTGTGAGTGTATGTCAATAAGATCAATATTTCACATATTAAGTTCTCCATTTCATGTAAACTGCACATATGCATGTGCATGAAAACTTCAGCTGTTAAGCGTTACTAAACTGAGCCGCTGTCCCGAGTAAGCTTTCGCATAGTTATCTGATATGAAACTTAAATTGAGGAATAGGGGGATATACATATATAATCAGTTTGCATTTTAAAATCCCGTGGAGTTCATTATTTTCAACATTGAGACCTCAGGTGAATCACTGATAATAGAAATAGTCGAACCATCACTGTCTCTGTCGTACACAGGATTTGGTTATGAATTATATTCCATCATAGAGCATTTCCTTGGACTTGGGTATGATGAATGCAACAGCATGGTTCATGGACATGCCCCAGGCAATGCACGGGGAAAGGCTCAATGCGAGCAAAAAATGTCGTCATAGAAATATGATGGGAGAAATCAGAGGAATATTACCGGACCCATTAAATAGCCTGCAGCTGATTTAGTTGCACTGAAAATATGCTCAACAAATGAAATGAGGGCCACGTTAATGGCAATTTGCACATCTATGTATCATTGCGTTATATGAGCAATTCTAGGGTGGCGATAATATAGCTTTATTAGATAAGTTATGTAACGAAGCAAAGTGCTTCAATGCAGATACGGTTGTACTTCATTTTATATCTCATTCATACATTTCCATGGTGCATCAAATATTACGATAGATCAAATCTAAATCTAATGATGGATGAGTAGAATGAAATATCTGTAGCAATTGAATAGGAATTTAAATCATGGATATATAATGCTACAATTGCAGAGAAAGTCTGATCCAACCAAATCACTTGGCCATTGATTTCGCACACGTCTTAAAACACTATAACACTCGATCTTAGAGCCAATCCATATTATATAGACTTATTTGTGAAGTGTAATCTCTGCATGCTTTGATCAAGTTCTGAAGCACAAAGACGCTTCTGATCTCCCGAAGTTCGTGACCCGGTGTTATTTACAGTATTAAATTTAATACATGTATTGAAATATACAGGACGTATCTTGGCAACAAAACAGACTGATTTTTTTGTTGCTACTAGGGTGAAAAAACATTGGTTCTGATATTCAATTAATCAATAATTAATAAATTATAATGGTTTCTTAGGACATTTGATTTAACTTTCGATTAGAAAAACTAATTATTGAAGGTTTAGATATTACAGAAATCTTAGTATCAACTGTTGTCTGCTTTTATTGGTATTTGGGATCATTTCATGGGGAGTGAATGCACTTCCTGCACTTTCAGCACATAAAATTAAAACAGAATTCATGTCCTGATGATGGTTGCGTGCAGCGATTGAAAGAACTCGATAAAGCGCATGCATTAAATGTCCATCGTTTTCCACGTATTTGCTCACAAGGGAACAAAATGACCATAGTTTGTTACTTCATGCAATAGAATTTCTCTTTTGGTACTAATATCTAGTCGTAACTCCTTAACTTATGTGAGCGCAGCTCACTCGTGCGAACATAATAATGAACAACAAGACAGAACTTGTTATGTTAGTAGGAGAACGAATCGAGTCAGATTTCAGTATGCAGATTGAATAAGTCCTTCATTCCTCTTGTCAATGAATCATCAGTCGCTTAGATGTTGTCGTGTTTCAATCTGCAGTAAACCTGTGCTATTATTGAAATCATGAACTTGAATAGTTCAAGTGTAGTGGCATTGTTTCCCAATTATTTGATGACAGAGACAGCTGACATCTACAGAGATCGAGATGGACATCCTGCGTCAGTGTAAGGTAATAACGCCGGGCACACCTCTGGGAGAAGTTTTAGGTAACATAATGGAAGCGGGATGACTGGGATTTTGTTTGTTTGGGGCAGATCCGGGCGCGGATTGCAAATTATCATTCCAAAAATTTTTAGAAAACTTTCCAAAAGAAACGTCAGCATGACAACAAAAATGAAATTAGACAAACAAAAATGAAATAGACAGAATGAAATTCAATGCGTGCAGACCGCCCGAAGATGTGCTGAATCCTATGAAAACAAATGTAGCTCGTTGATGTGGCATATTTAGTTTCTGTGCAGCAATGACTTTTGTTGAAAAACATTGTTTTTAGCCCTAGTTGCAACAGTGAACTTAATTGCTAGTTAAATTATTCGGCCGCATATCAAAATCACTATTCGGCGCATCACTTTTGTGCATAACCCCTAAAGATTATCACTTGATACAAATGTGAAATTTTAATTGGACTTCGAATGAAGCATAGAACAAGTCGAGTCGTTGAGAATTAGAAGTAACGCAATAATGCTTATATGAATTAGCCACTTAACCAAACGCTCAATAAAAATGCTTTTAACCAAAGCAGTAGCCAAAGGGAGGCAGGGAGCCACGACTTATTCATCTCTGTACTGTTTTTTAAGTTAGAGAAATTTTTTTGGCTATAAAATAGAGCCCAATGAGTGATCAAATGTGTTCTAACTCAAAATCAAAGAATATAATTCAGCAAGAAGTAGATATTTTGGATTGAGAGAAATATTTTGATTGTTTAGCGCGTAAGTGGCATCAGTCATAAATCCTTGCCTTAGGAATGTACTCAGTGCACCTGATAGAGACAACTGATATTTCAATTATTTTATAGGAAAGCCAAGTTGCAAGATATTATAAGAACTTCATTATTTTTATTTATATATTTCGACTACATTTATATCCGCAGCCATTATCAAGGCAAACAGGAGGAATGACTTTAACAAAAATTGTGTGCTTCTGATGTTACAAGGTCCCCATCAAGCTCCTAAGCTCCGATTCGCTTGCACCTGTGTCATGCAGACTTCCAACGAAGAAAATCCTGTCAGCAATCCACCCACTGTTGGTCCTACAGAATCCTTCATGCAAATAGAATAATTAAATATATGCCTGCGTTTCTCAATTGAATAATGGGACATTGCTCTGCGTGATCTAATTGTGTTTTTCAAAGCAGAATTTATAGATTATTACTGCTGAATTAGACGGCATGCTGGTAGTGTGCTAAAGGATCATTGGACAAATACGCAAGAAATTTCAAGCAATGCCGGCTTGCTCATTGTGTACTTAAATTTACTCAGGGTATGGCAGCATTTGGAATAGGAAGTCATGTTGACGTTGACGTTGGGGATGTGAACTGGGTCTCATATCACGATTCCAGATATTGGATGAGCGCCGGTCATTCAAGTATGTTCCCACTTCTTCAATTTCATCATTGAGGATGCAACGCAATATTTGATAATTCCAGGAACATGACTACAAATTCGCTTATTTTAGCTTAACTCGTTGCCCTGGTTACGATTCAAGCGTAACTTCAATGCGTGCATCATGCGTTTTCAGATTGCTTAAGGCTTGCTTGCAAAATAGCATGACAGAGAATCAAATCAATAAACTAGAATTGCTGTCGATCTACGGCAATAGACCTGTAGATATCGACTGTGATGTGAATCATTTTTCAGTTTACGAGTAGCCTGCACGTAAAATAAAAGTAGCTTTAAAAATGATTTCTAGCATTTAACTAATTGCTGAATTTTGAAATTTAACAACAAATAATTGAGATACTATGTGGTTTTTGGCTATTACAAATTATGTAGGTGGTATTTTTGCAGTAGAATGGATTATGATCAGAAGTTTTAGTACTACATGGGGTCGTTTGTAAATACATGTAAGCTTTTAACATGCTTCTTAATAACACAGCCTGCCTCTTGTACTTCCACAGTGCGATTTCATACCATGCATTTTGCCATATGGTGGAGACGAAAAAAATCTATTCATCTTACAAATGTATGATAATGCAGATACTCGCAAATGAACAGTATCAGTTACATTTTGACAGTCCCCTCATCAATTCGTGACTGCGTCCTTTGAAGCAACCACGACAGATTCCTGGAGTGATCAATAACTTACATCTGATGAAGAAGTGAAGTGGATAAATGGCCATTTTTCCAGCTTCGATTGCAGTCCAACCGCAAGCTTCTAGAGATAGCTGTGTTGATCATTCACCGATCGAAATTTTTGACTGGTACCATACTAGCGAAAGACAGTAAATTCATCTGGAAGAAAGAGTATATGTTAAAGAAAATAATATATTGGTCCATGAGCATACACTTAACATGCACCTCTGAAAAATAACCTTGAATGAAAAAGCAGTAGAACATAAATAACTGAATACCAAAAATATTAATGCTTAACATGTGCCTAAGCCTATACTAATAACGCGGAAGCTTTAGCTGAAATATAGGTATCGCAGTCAGAACATGTTGCACTCGTGTAGTAGAATGCGTATATATCGGCTCTGAACTAAGAAAAAGGCGACGATGCAAGTAAACAACCGATATATGAAATGCAAACATGCATATTACACTCATATTTTGAATATTTCTAGCCCATGCTTTGATCAGTTTGTACATACTATGAACATACTCTGACATGTATTGTGCGGTTACCGGCCCTAGAATGGTACAAGCGCATCCCTGCTTCTCGAAAGAGGTGACTAAAAGGGACTTTGTGGTACATACTGTTTTCGTTTGAGAGAACCGAGAGGTAAGATGTAATGTTTATTCACATTAGCGAAGTTAGTGAGACTTGGCATGCAAACACATTATGTGATTTACAAAGCGGCAATATCAAGGAGCGATAAAGGATAGCGTTATCAGCATGCAGTCATCTAAAGTGTCAGGTGTGGGCGCGAACAGATGAGCGAGACGTCAAGAGGGCAGACACTTAAGATACCACGGGACCACTGCCAATGTCTGACATGCACTTTGGGTGGTTTACCGGTTTCTTTCTCCCTTTTCTTTTTTCTTAAAATTCAGTGCCGACAGACCAATTTGACGATGGTCATAGACTCCTAGACATTGGTGGCCTGGACATGAGGCTAATAGCACAAGTGTACAACATGAGGGTCAACCTTCCACTGACATATGATACTTTCTGATCACTTCTTATTATCATGTGTTCCAATTATTTACAATTAATTTATACGATATGTATTACACTCAGAGATTGTCGATCACAAATGCTGTACATGCGGTTCAATTATTAATCCCAATAAAGTAAGAATTTCCAACTTAACTTCTGAAGAATCTCATTTCACCCACTCTGATCCCATCTATTTGATATGATATTCTTCTTCAGCGAATGAGCAAAAACGAAAGTACACGGTGGTAATCAGAATTCGCGTATATTCCCATTTCTCACATACTTGTAAACTCAGCGTTTCTTCGATGAGAGCTTCGTTATTTTAGCACAGTGTCATTACTGCGCACAATGACTCGTTCATTTAGAAAGTTTTTATAGACGCAATTGAAGAATGATCCTGTTATATATTTAGCAAATGGATAACCATTTTCACAATCACTTGGACAGATGGAATTCCTAGCGAATGTTTGAAAGAGATTGATGAATAACACACTCTGACTAGGACTTAGAAGAAATTTCTGGTGTAATAAATCTTTCGAAGACAGAGGAGAAGCCAACTTCCAACGAAGAATTTATACATCATCGCTTGTGTTTTGCTGGGAATTCATCCCTCATCATGTACACAAATTTCCATGAAATCGATTGCCTTCATGTCCAGGCCACCATTATAGCGATGTCTTTGCAATGGCACAGGAAAACGCACATTGAGTATCTCGACATTTTAAAAACCTAACTTTGACAGAGGCGCGAACTGCTGTATAAGTTATTTGATGGAGGAATGCCAGGTACAATTTTCATATCTCATGTACATAACTGCATACCATCTGCTGTCGATATACTTTACTTAGGGATAAAGTGACTTGGCATTAACCATCTGCCTCAGAATCTATCCATTAGAAAGAAAATCCGAAATATATGCAATGAATGTCTATTAGGCCACATACATGGGAGATATGAAAATCTCTCCTAGCTCACTTTTTCTGCTCAATAGAGATCGATGAACATCTTTACATTTCAAAAAAAATGTTTCTATTTTTGAAAATTAGTATATTTTTCTTACCATATCATCAATATCAAACAATACGACACATTTGCAGGAAGACAACTGATTGACTAAATGGATTACATGGATTTGTTGATGTCAATTGCCATTACTTTGAGATGATAGCTAATATATTTCAAAAAGTCGGTGACATGGCATCCATCAAATTTTGCGTTTTAGCGATTCTTGGTCAAAATTATGAAAAAAAACTCAACCCATTAGGGTCCTTCAGGAAACATTAGGATCCATCGCAATGATTTTGACTTATTATCTAGCCGGAACATAGCAATGAGGCATAGATTTCTCATTCATAACTGTACCTGTTGGAGAATGTGCTCAGTAGCTTCCCCAGAAGATTTTCTCTGGGTGAGCTTTTTCTTTCTCGGGCTATCTGCAAGAAATTCACTTAAAAATGCAGGACTGTAAAAAAGTTTTGTAAAAATTCCATGAAATTTGAAAATTTTCTTATTCTCGGGGAGGGGGTAGCGAGCACGGTAGCTACCCCTTTAAAAAGCTAATGATGAAGCTTGATTTCGTATCAATGCAGTTCCTAAATCGTAAATTTATATCGTAGAAAAACGTAAGCTCTAATCGCTTCCTCTATTCGCTTAGATGCATTGCTGTAGGCTGAACGTCATTTGACATTTTATCAAAATATTTTTTGCCTGGTTTCAAATTTTGAGAAACTAGGAAATTACATAGGTGGGCCTACTGGCAAATGTGATCTGATTGTGCAAAAATTGAGCTAGTTAAATTCTGGTTGATATTTGAATAATAATTGACAGAGATGCGAAGTTCGACTGAATACTGCCATGTCACCCCATCGATGGGGTGACATTCAAATTATAATGTCAATAACGCTTCCTACAGAAGTTCTAATACAAAATAGTTGGGAGATACTCTGCATATCACGGGCAAAGTATTAAGCTTTTTCTTTCACTATTTGGACATTTTGGATGAATTGGATGATATGCTGTCATGTCACACAATTCTTCCTACCTATCTTCGACAGTACGTGTGCAATAGGGAAGTGGTAGGAGCTGATTCCAATCAATCATAGGCGGTGTTCTACGAGGATCCTCGATTGGTCCTCTTGCATTTGGATTTTTTCTGAATTGGTGATTTCCTGTGATGATATTAAGTTAGCGAAGAAGTTAAGAAGAAATGATTCTGCGCGTGTTATCCAAGTAGCACAGAACGCAGTATGGCAGTGTTGAATATCTATGAACAATAAACTTTCATTCGTTTGTGTGTTGCGTCATTCATTCATTTAATTCCTTCATTGTATATGCCATGCCATTGATTTGCTTTATCTGATTAATGCTCGTTGCGAAGTGTCAGTTACACGTGGACTTGATTTTCACAATACAATTATACGTGGATCAGAGTTGTCGTTCTCTCTTAAATGTAAAACCTCAAATTCAGCATTGGCGACGAGGCGGAAAGCAGAAATGGACAAGTTTGCTGCTCCAGTACTGTCTGCGAACCTTAAGGAAGCTGACTGGATTTTCTTTGCAAGACAATTTGAGAACTACCTGGCCATTGTCAAAGCAGACAAAGATCAAAAGTTACCGCTTCTGATGAACTGCATTGGTCGTGATGGAATCCTCATTTTCGACGGGTTACCATCTCCAAAGACTGATTATGCAGAAACAATAGACCGCTTTAATGACCACTTTACAGGTCGCACTTCAGTTCTGCTCAAGAGAAAGCTATTTTATAAGGCTAAGTAAGGTACTGAAGAAAGTGTTACAGACTTTGCATGCCGTCTAAGGCGACTTGTAGCCGATTGTGACTTGGGTTCAACTGCTTCAGTTCTTTTACGAGATTTCATCGTGATTGGAGTCGCGGATGATCGTCTGGGTGAGTGTCTCCTTGCGGAGGATGCGAAGTTCCTTACATTTGAACTTGCCATTGCGAGAGGAGAAGCCTTCGAACGTGCCGAGAAATAAAGAAGCCGGACAATTGCTGCTGTGGGACAAACCTTCAAGCCAAACTGTTGAAGTTGCTCCTGAAAGAGATGAAAAGATATCCAATGCTAGATGCTATCTCTGTGATTCTTCAAGTCACTTGGCGAACGATGCTGCGTGTCCCGCGAAGAATTCCATCTGCAGATCCTGTTCAAGACTCGGTCATTTTCTGAGGTGTTGCCGATCGAAACCAATCAAAACAGATGCTGTTGGTCGTTCCAGTTATAACCCACCGAAGCAGGTGCGAGAGGTAAGGCCGGTTCTATCTCTGAATTTAATATTTTTTCTTTTGAAGACTGTACTGTAAAGAAAATAGTATTAATTGACAATGTGCCAAAGTTTGTAATTCTTGATAGCGGCGCTCAGGTTAATGTTATGCCTAGATGCCTTGTTGAAAACAAAGCTTTAACCCCTACAAATGTTCGCATCAAAAGTTGGGGCAATTTTGAAGTGAATGTCCTAGGAAGTGCATATTTTTCTGTTTCCTGCAACAATCGTACAGTAGAGGCAGAATTCTATGTAGTTGAAGTTGACGCGATGAGTCCGCTATTTTCACTCAAATTGTTACGTGAGCTCGACTTGATATCAGAATTGCATGATAAGCCTACAAATACTTGTACTGATTTAAACAACGCAGCTGTAATGTCCAGTTGAATAATGTTGATAAATGTGATTTTGGAATATTACGTTGAACAGTCTCGACACTGAATACCCAACGCTGTTTTCCGTTTCTAATGATGATTGTATTAATACGGGATATAAATATCGAGTTGTACTTAAGGATAATTTCATGCCCTACTGTGCCCCAACTAGGCGAGTTCCTCCTGTCTTATTAAATAAGCTAACGAATGTACTCGATGATATGGTAGACAAGGGAATCATAAGGAAAATTGAAAAGCCGACTGAGCACTGCGCTCCCATGGTTATAGCGTTCAAGTCAAGTGGTGATTTGAGGGTATGTTGCGATTTTCGACGCCTAAATTATTCATTGAGACGAGAGTTGTATCAAATACCAACACTTAACGACCTGGCGGCTAGGGTTACGCAACCAAAGATATGGAGTCGGCTAGATTGCAAGAATTCATTTTGGCAAGTGCCTGTACATGAAGATAGCCAGGAGATTCTTACTTTCTCAACCCCATTCGGCAGATATTGTTATCAACGTCTTCCGTTTGGTATTGCTTCGGCTCCGGAGGTGTTTACACGGGTTCTTCAAGATATACTTAGTGGAATTGACAATGTGCTTGTATATGTTGATGATATCGCTATTGTTGCAAAGAATATCGAGACTCAATGCTACATTACGTAAAGTATGCGAACGATTATCTCAAGCTGGTGTCAAACTGAATAGAGATAAATGTATGATTTCGACCAAAAGTATTGATTTCCTGGGCCACGTTTGGTCTTGAGATGGTATATTTTCTGATCCCCAAAAATTGGAGGCTATTCGGAAACTGCCAATTCCTAGAGATCAGGAAGCGCTAAGGTCCTTTTTGGGTTTAGCTGGTTATTTGGGAAATGATGGCATCCCGCATTTCAGCACATTAACAAAGACTCTCTGGGAAATGATGAAAAGATCAAATTTTGTCTGGAACAATGAAAATATTACTGCTTTCGAAAGACTTAGATCAGAAATTATTTCAGACAGATGTCGAACGTTCTTTGATCCAACAAAGAAAGTCGTGATTCAAACTGATGCTAGTCCGACTGGTATTGGAAGCGTATTATTACAGGAGGGTATACCACCCATCAAGAGCTCTTACCGCAACAGAGGCGAGGCACTCACAAATAGAACGAGAATTTCTAGGCTTGGTATTTGGGCTCACTCGTTTCAGTAAACTATTCTTCGGTATTGAGTTTGAGGTACAAAATGACCACTCGCCCGATAGTACAACTTTTCAAGAAACCTATAGATGTATTATCGAACAGTCTCCAGAGGTGGATGATTATGATCCAGCATCATGTATTTCAAATTAAACATATCAAGGGATCGAGTAACGTACTTGCAGATAGTTTATCGAGAAACTCAATCAAGATAGACCCATCTGATGAAGAAATAACCGAGGATACAGTATGCTTTTTGATGAAAAGTAATCCACTCAACTTAAAGATGCTTGCAGAAGCTACAGACGAAGACGTAGAACTTCAGGAGGTCGTGCGTCTAATACAAAGTGGTTGGACTCAAAAGTACTCTATTCATATCCGTCCCTATTATCTACAGAGATTTGAATTAAATTTGAAAATATGCAATGATCGCTTTATAATTTGTAGAGGCGATCAGGTGATAATTCCTCAATCGATGAAAGAAAAATGTCATGAATGTCGCTCATGAGGGTCACTGTGGCATATCTAAAATGAAGTCTAATATTCGTAGCCATGCTTACTGGATCGGTATGAATTCTGATATCGACGACTATGTCAGGAAGTGCACTGCTTGTACTGTCTATCAGACTAGATGTGATCCCGCACCATCAACTGTAGTGGCGGAAAATGTGGATACGATTTGGGAGAAAATATCCATTGATTTAACTGGGCCTAGTCAAGTTCTTGATAACAAGGTTCTATTAACAATCATCGATCTGCATTCAAGGTTCCCGGAGATATTTATTTGAAATCGAGGTACATCTCATGAAATTATACAACATTTGCGCTCAGTTTTTGCCAGAATCGGGCTGCCGAAAGTAATAATTTCCGATAATGGTTCAGTATTTAAATCATCTGAATTTACTGATTTTCTTAAATGTTGTGGAATAACCCATTCATTTGCTTCCCTTTACTACCCAAGAGGAAATTCAACAATCGAACGCTTGCACGGAACATTGAAGAACAGATTGAAGGGTATTCGGAATGGATCAAGAATATCTCTAGAGGCTTCAATCGATCAGGTACTCTTCGATGTACGGAGTTCAGCGAATTATGTCAATGACGAGACACCTTTTCAGCGATTTTTCAACAGACCAATGCTAACGGAAGTAAGTATGCTTAACGACAAACCTACTTCTCCAGTGTCGAGGAAGAGATCTGTGAACCAGGAATATTCCAGTAAATATTCTAGAATCAGAAATTATAATGTTGGTCAACGTATTTTGATCAGGAAGGGTGATGGTCAGCCAAATATTCAGGAGGGTAAAATTGTCAGAAAGATAAGGAAATCTACTTACCTGGTGGATCTTGATGGTCGTCATGCTAGGTATAATCAGAGGAATATAAAGTCGTTACTATGGGCAGGGCATTAGTCGCGATTTCTCAGCTGACTTAGCGTATGATGATATAAGTCAGGGTAAATGTCTATCTTTAACTAATTCCCATTTCAACTAGGAGGTATCCATCTCGTGTGAGAAGACCTCCACAATTTTTTGGTGATAGAGTAACTTCGTTATTATCTGATCTTTATGTTTTGCATGTATGTATCATGTGCATTAAAAAGTTTTCTTTTGAAATTCAGATTCTGGATTTTCCCACTGTTGGGAAAGTGTTGAATATCTATTTTGGAACAATAAACTTTCATTCGTTTGTGTGTTGCGTCCTTAGAGGTAGAGTTTAGTAGAGTGCTGAGGTAACCGGCACGCGTGCGTGTTTTCCCTATTCGTCTGCGATCCGATTCTTATCGACGCTGTATGGCAAGAAGCGACATCGGCCATACAGCCACAATCACATCAATCTCCATCAGAGATGGTGATATCGTGCAGTGCATACAACTGTTTTAACAGGAAAACAAAGGAGTCAATAATATCATTTCATCGTTTTCCGAATGATACAAGTAGATCGGAGCAATGAGTCATCGCGACGCGTCGGAGAGATTGGCGACCTACAAAATATTCCTTTTTGTGTGGCGAGCATTTTACACTTAATGATTTCATCCTCCTGATTCGGCGAATCGACGATTATTAAAATCTGATGCCGTGCCAAGTATATTTGACTTTCCTGAACACCTCAAACCTCCAACAGCGAAAAAGCGCCGACTTCTTCATTATAATATTGATCCATCATCGAGTGAGACAGTTACTTGTGCAAGTTGTGACACAAAAGATGAATATATAGCTAAGCTTCGAAAAAAGATTCAATTACTTGAGAGAGAGAGAGAAGAAAAACACGAAATTGCGATTAAAGCGAAGAAACGTTAAAGTAAAGAAAGTCAGTGATCTTCTCAATAATATGATAAAGAATAATCAAGTAAGTCGTGATGAAGCTACCGTCATCGAATCTTGCTTAAGTGGAACAAACTTTATCATTGATTCAAAATGAAATCAAAAATATTCGACGTCAACGAAAGGTTATCGCTATACTTCTGATATTATGAGTTTTGCTGTTGTGACAGTTAATTTTTATTCGCCTGCGGCTTATAATTACATTCGAAAGGTACTTTGTTTACCTCATCCGTCCACGTTACGTGCTCTATCTTCGTCCATAAATTGTGAGCCTGGTAGTTTATCTGAAGTTTTTACTCACATTAAGAATCTTGTGGAAACTGATGCCGACTTCAGAGATATGGTTATCATGGTTGATGAAATGAGCATTAGAAAAGAAACCGTTTGGGACCCGTCATCTCATTCTTTCACGGGGTTCGTTGATTTT
Organism: Prostheceraeus crozeri; assembly: GCA_907163375.1. NCBI lineage: Eukaryota > Metazoa > Platyhelminthes > Polycladida > Euryleptidae > Prostheceraeus > Prostheceraeus crozeri. Next base: position 4,012 of record CAJQUW010002060.1, on the reverse strand, counting down.
GGTGGAGGAGAACTAACTGATGTGCTGGCATCCGAAGCGCTTGTGGTAATGGCCGTGAGTTTCCGAAAGCGCTTCAAAATGCCGATTGCTTATTATCTTACTCAAGGCGCAAGTGGTAAACAGCTGCAACAAGTGCTTTTTGATCGCATTAAGAGACTCACCGAGATTGGTTGTCGTGTTTTGGCATGTGTTTGTGATGGTGCATCAAAGAATCAGACTGCTGCCAAATTGATGGTTGTAGCTGTTGATGGCTTCAATATCATACATAATTTTCCTTACCCGGACAGACCGACTGATAAAGTATATTGGATTTATGATATCTGTCACATGTTGAAGTTGATTAGAAACATATTGGTGGTGATTTCAAAGTGATATACGAAATTGATGATAATGGACAGCGCCAACCTATCAAGTGGTTTTACATAGAACAGTTATACAAATTACAGTCAAATGACACGCTCTTCCTGGAAACAAATTAAGAGCCAAACATATTCACTATCATTCCGTTAAGATGCATGTCGCGACCGCTACTCAGACATTGAGTTCATCAACAACAGACGCAATTGATTTCTTACGGGAAGATGAAAAATTGCCAGCGTTTACTGGAAGTGAGGCTACCACGAACTTCATTCGTAGAATCGATCGCTTGTTCGATATCCTTAATTCCAGAAATCCTTATTCTAAAGGACAAAAAGCACCTCTTTCATTAAACAATAAGGAGAGATGGCATCCATTCTTGCAAGAAATGATTCTGTATCTTTCAAAACTTGAAGGTCCAAACTTTGTTCCTCTCATTCAGTCTCGTAGAAAGACTGCCATCATTGGTTTTGTGACAGCATATTATCTGTTTGTGACATCGCTCAATCATTATTGAACGATGGACTACAGTATATGTTGACTTACAGATGCAGTCAAGACGATTTAGAACTGTTATTCTCAAGGATCGAAGAAAAGGAGGATGGAATAACAATCCAAGTTCTGCTCAATTTAAAGCTGCCATTCGCTCGCTTGTTTTAAAAAACTCAGTCGAATCTTCTATCAGTAGTAACTGCCGTGACTTTGCAGATAACTCAAATGAATCGCATCTTGAGATCAGAAAAATCTCTTTGAAAGATAATAGACCAAGTGAAGCTATCGATTGGGATATTGATATTCTGAAAAAAAATTCTCCTGATTTTTTATTGAACAGTGACCTTTTAGAATGGAAACAAAATGTATTACATTGCGTCTCTGGTTATATTTCTAGAAAATTACGTACAACTATCCAATGTGAAGTCTGTAGTGCCATTCTTGAATCTCAAACTGACGTTTTCCAAGCCTCTTCATCTTTCTTCGTCGTAAAGACCGTGGTGGTCTTGTTTATCCTTCTCAAGGCGTCTTCAAAGTCATAACAGCCACTGAAAAGACACTGCGTTACGCTATTCCTGGCTTCTCAAGTGGACAAGTTTTGCATTCATTACCTAAAGTTTATTGATTTGAAGGTCGAAACTATCGTCATTACATCTCTCAGTGACAAAATTAAATCAGATATTTTATTTCCTGATCTCAAAAACCATATCTTAGATCAGGAAATCAATGAGAACCACGTGTTGAAACTCGTACGGATGATTAGGCCTATATCGGCTTACGTTCGACTAAGATTTTTCCACTATGCGAAGTCATACAAAGATTCAACTATTTTGAAAAATTGACCGTCTAAAAGAAAGGTGCTGAATAAGACAGTTCTTTTCCGAAACATTTGAATCATTTGATTTTGGTAAGATAAAGCAACTTGCAAAAGACGGCAAAAACTTTTAATTTGAAATCGTCAACTTATATGTGAGTAAGATGATCCGTGGGTAAAGATACACTGATCCACGAAATTTTTTATGATATTTGAGATAAAAAATAAAGATTAAATATATGTACAAAGATATCGTCTATGATTGCTGGAGAGTATTTTTAAGATAACCGTGATTCGTAATTATGAAAATTATTATTTACTTTATCCATATAGGCGCTGAAAATGCAACTAGAATATACTTCGAATTAGTGATTCTGATAGATCATTTATATAGTTATTATCTTTTTAACTTCAATTGAACTGAATTTGACCTAGAGATAGTATATAAAAATAGAGAAAGAGTGTACGTCATTAGGTTATGTGGGCTATTCAAGATCGACATATGTATTAGAAAAGAAACGCGAGGTAAACACTCGATACAAGCATTTCTATTTAGTCAGGTTCATACTCATACGCCAGCTACGCGAAGTGGTTGCGTTATCTCGCGCTATCTTGCCATTACAAGCTAACTTCATAATCGGCTCGCAGTGAAAAGGCAAGTCAGCACTCTACTAAAGCTCTATCTCTATGGTTACGTGCATTCATTCAATTAATTTCCTTCTAATTCGTACATGCTACTGCCATTGGATTTGCTTTATACTGATTTTATGGCTCGTTGCGACTAGTGTGTGTCAAGTTACACGGGTGGACTTAGAATTGATTCACAATAATCAGGTATACGTGGATCAGCAAGGTTGTCGGTTCCTCTCTTTATAATGCAATACCTACAGATTCAAGCAAGCAGGGAGATGATTTAAAATAAAATTAATGGTATGTTAACTAGCTGTATATTTTCTAGCAACAGGCAGTCTCGGATTAGCTTGTCAAGCATTAGTCCATCAAGATATGCCCACTGAAGTCCAACATCTGAATTTCTCAGTGTTTTACTGTTCTTGTAGGGGGCAGGTCTTGTTGAAGCCTTTGTCAACTACAAAAGATGTAATTTCCCTCTTTATCTGTGCACCTTCTTCAATAGGAAGGATATCTTGAAGCACGCCTATTTGAGCTGATCCGCCATATTCAATATGAAAAAAGTTAACGACTAGCCCAAATGAGTTATGTTCCGTTATCAAACATCATACATCTCTACAACTTTTAGACGGATTAACAGATCTGTCGATAATAAACTCTATTTCTCATAACAGACTTAAATGCATAGAAAAAATGCGTTTGTAATAAATAAATGTTCGCGCCAATAACGATCGCGCAAACGAATTATGGATCATAAACGTAGAGGAAAGAAGACAGAAACCATAGTGATGAGAATAGAAACAAACGATCCGAGTTAAGGACACTTTCTGATGCGCGTTTCTTGCTACCTGATACCTGTTGTGCGTGATTTGGGGGTACTTCTCTTTTTCCCCCACACACACACATCTTCCAACTTTTCAACTTTTCCATTTTCATCAAATTTCGCTTTCAAAACAGTCACATAGGATTTTTAAGAATGGACTTCATCTGTCACTGGTAGTGGACAGTACAGCACCACTGAGAGAAGTCTTACTTGAACCTGGGGGATGCAGGAAGATGGTTCCTTGGATACTCAGCCAGAATACAAGGTACAGCTGTGAGATCATGAACTTCGTGGGATTGTTGTCTACAGACAATGAGAAGCAGTTTGTCTAGTTTCTGAGACTGTTAATGCTCTGCAAAGCTCATTTCTACACACAACGCTTTTGCGACAGTAGGTGAGACAGGAAGCAAGAGAAGATCGTGCATCGAGAGGACGATGCCAAAACTCTCGGAGGTGTCAACAACCAAAAATGTGGTGGGGGGGGGCAAGAATAGAAGCACCGTGATTTGGAGTCTCTTTATAGATTGAGATATTGGGCGTTGGTAAAATAGGACGTGGACGAATATTCTGATGAATCAGCCGGTGTTAATTCATTTTTGAATGAGACACGCAAGTCAATCCAGAGGTTCAGTGGGAATACACGTGATGAAGATCAAATTCCAACATGAAGAATCATGAGCAACAAATCAACGGAATTTTTGCATTAAAAAGCACCATTGCTGAGACATGAAAACAGTTCAGTCAGACCAGACTAATCTGCTGAGATATTAAAAACGAAAGATGATTAACACTTGTTTACTGGATAGTCAGCTGACTGATTGAGATGGATTTCCCTGTTTCTCAGTTTCAAAGTCAAGGTCAAAAACAGTTTCGCCTGTTTTACATTAACGAAAACG
>CAJQUW010002059.1:0-60789 GCA_907163375.1 Prostheceraeus crozeri | reverse complement strand
TTGGGGAGCTGCTGGGCATGTAATTGAGTCTCGTTGTCAACATCGATCGACACTTTTTTGATAGAGGTATGTTCAGATATCTGAGACTTAGTGATGTCGAATCTTGCGAGGATTTGTCGAATGTGGCAGAGGATAGGGTAAGAAAGTGTCGCAGAGGCGGCCCTAGGGAGGTGGAACAGCATAGAAGAAAGGTATAGTACTTTTATGATTGGGGAGCACTGCTTGGCATGTAATTGATGTCGTTTCAACATCGATCGACACTTACTTTTTTATGCGATAGAGGGATTGTTAGATATCTGAGACTTAATGAGTGAATCTTGGGATTTGTCGAATGTGGTCGAGGAGATTGGGTAAAAAAAGTGTCGAGAGGGGCCTGGGAGGTAGGAACAGCACTAGAATGAGGTTTAATCTTTTATGTTCGGGGAAGCTGCCCTTGGGCATTGTAATTGAGTCGTTTTCAACTACATCGATCGAAACACTCGTTTTTTGATACAGAGGTTAGGTTAGATATCTGAGACCTTAGTGAGTGAAAATCTTGGGATTTGTCGAATGATGTCGAGGATAGGTATGAAAGTGTCGAGAGGAAGGCCTGAGGAGGGGAACAGCATAGAAGGAGGTATGTTTTATGATTGGGGAGCTGATGTGCATGCAGTTGAGTCGTTTCAACATAGATCGACACTTTTTTGATAGAGGTATGTTAGATATCTGAGACTTAGTGAGTGAATCTTGGGATTTGTTGAATGTGTCGAGGATAGGTAAGAAAGTGTCGAGAGGAGCCTGGGAGGTGGAACAGCATAGAAGAAGGTCGGTTTTATGATTGAAGAGCTGCTGGGCATGCCACGACACTTTTTTGATAGAGGTATGTTAGATATCTGAGACTTAGTGAGTGAATCTTGGGATTTGTCGAATGTGTCGAGGATAGGTAAAAAAAGTGTCGAGAGGGCCTCGGAGGTGGAACAGCATAGAAGAAGGTATGTTTTATGATTGGGGAGCTGCTGGGCATGTAGTTGAGTCGTTTCATCATCGATCGACACTTTTTTGATAGAGGTATGTTAGATATCTGAGACTTAGTGAGTGAATCTTGGGATTTGTCGAATGTGTCGAGGATAGGTAGAAAAGTGTCGAGAGGGCCTGGGAGGTGGAACAGCATAGAAGAAGGTATGTTTTATGATTGGGGAGCTGCTGGGCATGTAGTTTAAGTTGAGACTGATCGTTTCAACATCGATCGACACTTTTTTTTTGAGATAGAGGTATGTTGGATATCTGAGACTTAGTGAGTGAATCTTGGGATTTGTCGAATGTGTCGAGGAATAGGTAAAAAAGTGTCGAGAGGGGCCTGGGAGGTGGAAACCAGCATAGAAGTGAGGTCGGTTTTATGATTGGGGATCCTGCTGGGCATGTAATTGAGTCGTTTCAACATCGGATCGACACCTTTTTTGATAGAGGTATGTTAGATATCTGAGACCTAGTGAGTGAATCTTGGGATTTGTCGAATGTGTCGAGGATAGGTATGAAAGTGTCGAGAGGGGCCTGGGAGGTAGAACAGCATAGAAGGTGGCATGTTTTATGATTGGGGAGCTGCTGGGCATGTAATTGAGTCGTTTCAACATCGATCGACACTTTTTTGATAGAGGTATGTTAGATATCTGAGACTTAGTGAGTGAATCTTGGGATTTGTCGAATGTGTCGCAGGATAGGTAAAAAAGTGTCGAGAGGAGCCTGGGAGGTGGAACAGCATAGAAGGAGGTTTGTTTTAAGATTGGTGAGCAGCTGGGCATGTAGTAGAGTCGTTTCAACATCGATCGACACTTTTTTGATATAGGAATGTTAGATATCTGAGACTTAGTGAGTGAATCTTGGGATTTGTCGAATGTGTCGAGGATAGGTAAAAAAGTGTCGAGAGGGGCCTGGAGGTGGAACAGCATAGAAGGAGGCATGTTTTATGATTGGGGAGCTGCTGGGCATGTAGTTGATCCAACTCTAACGTTTCAACATCGATCGACACTTTTTTGATAGAGGTATGTTGGATATTATACTCCAAATCACCCTTATCTATTATCAATCATAATATTATTCTACATACTCATAATATCATCCTACATCTGAGACTTAGTGAGTGAATCTTGGGATTTGTCGAATGTGTCGAGCATAGGTAAAAAAGTGTCGAGAGGGCCCTGGGAGGTGGAACAGCATAGAAGGAGGTCGGTTTTATGATTGGGGAGCTGCTGGGCATGTAATTGAGTCGTTTCATCATCGATCGACACTTTTTTGATAGAGGTATGTTAGATATCTGAGACTTAGTGAGTGAATCTTGGGATTTGTCGAATGTGTCGAGGAAAGGTAAGAAAGAGTCTAGAGGGCCCCTGGGAGGTGGAACAGCATAGAAGGAGGTATGTTTATGATTGAGGAGCTGCTGGGCATGTAGTTGAGTCGTTTCAACATCGATCGACACTTTTTGTATAGAGGTAATGTTAGATATCTGAGACTTAGTGAGTTAATCTTGGGATTTGTCGAATGTGTCGAGGATAGGTAAAAAAGTGTCGAGGAGGGCCTGGGAGGTGGAACAGCATAGAAGAAGGTATGTTTTATGATTGGGGAGCTGCTGGGCATGTAGTTGAGTCGTTTCAACATCGATCGACACTTTTTTGATAGAGGTATGTTGGATATCTGAGACTTAGTGAGTGAATCTTGGGATTTGTCGAATGTGTCGAGGATAGGTAAAAAAGTGTCGAGAGGGCCCTGGGAGGTGGAACAGCATAGAAGGAGGTCGGTTTTATGATAGGGTAGCTGCTGTGCATGTACTTGAGTCGTTTCAACATCGATAGACACTTTTTTTGATAGAGGTGTGTTTAGATATCTGAGACTTAGTGAGTGAATCTTGGGATTTGTCGAATGTGTCGAGGATAGGTATGAAAGTGTCGAGAGGAGCCTGGGAGGTGGAACAGCATAGAAGGAGGTGTGTTTTATGATTGGGGAGCTGCTGGGCATGTAGTTGAGTCGTTTCAACAAAGATCGACACTTTTTTGATAGAGGTATGTTAGATATCTGAGACTTAGTGAGTGAATCTTGGGATTTGTCGAATGTGTCGAGGATAGGTAAAAAAGTGTCGAGAGGGGCCTGGGAGGTGGAACAGCATAGAAGAAGGTATGTTTTATGATTGGGGAGCTGCTGGGCATGTAGTTGAGTCGTTTCATCATCGATCGACACTTTTTTGATAGAGGTATGTTAGATATCTGAGACTTAGTGAGTGAATCTTGGTATTTGTCGAATGTGTCGAGGATAGGTAAAAAGGTGTCGAGAGGGGCCTGGGAGGTGGAACAGCATAGAAGAAGGTATGTTTTATGATTGGAGAGCTGCTGCTGGCCATGTAATTTATTCTTTTCAACATCGATCGACACTTTTTTGATAGAGGTATGTTAGATATCTGAGACTTAGTGAGTGAATCTTGGGATTTGTCGAATGTGTCGAGGATAGGTAAAAAAGTGTCGAGGAGGGCCTGGGAGGTGGAACAGCATAGAAGGAGGTCGGTTTTATGATTGGGGGGCTGCTGGGCATGTAATTGAGTCGTTTCAACATCGATCGACACTTTTTTGATAGAGGTATGTTAGATATCTGAGACTTAGTGAGTGAATCTTGGGATTTGTCGAATGTGTCGAGGATAGGTAGAAAAGTGTCGAGAGGAGCCTTTGAGGTGGAAGAGCATAGAAGGAGGTGTGTTTTATGATTGGGGAGCTGCTGGGCATGTAGTTGAGTCGTTTCAACATCGATCGACACTTTTTTGATAGAGGTATGTTAGATATCTGAGACTTAGTGAGTGAATCTTGGGATTTGTCGAATGTGTCGAGGATAGGTAAAAAAGTGTCGAGAGGAGCCTGGGAGGTGGAACAGCATAGAAGGAAGGTGTGTTTTATGATTGGGGAGCTGTGGGCATGTAGTTGAGTCGTTTCATCAACATCGATCGACACTTTTTTGATAGAGGTATGTTAGATATCTGAGACTTAGTGAGTGAATCTTGGGATTTGTCGAATTGTGTCGAAGGATAGGTAAAAAAGTGTCGAGAGGGGCCTGGGAGGTGGAACAGCATAGAAGAGGCATGTTTTATGATTGGGGAGCTGCTGGGCATGTAATTGAGTCGTTTCATCATCGATCGACACTTTTTTGATAGAGGTATGTTAGATATCTGAGACTTAGTGAGTGAGCTTGGGATTTGTCGAATGTGTCGAGCATAGGTAAAAAAGTGTCGAGAGGGCCCTGGGAGGTGGAACAGCATAGAAGGAGGTCGGTTTTATGATTGGGGAGCTGCTGGGCATGTAATTGAGTAGTTACATCAACGATATAAAATTTTTTTATATAGGTATGTTAGATATCTGAGACTTAGTGAGTGAATCTTGGGATTTGTCGAATGTGTCGAGGATAGGTAACAAAGTGTCGAGAGGGGCCTGGGAGGTGGAACAGCATAGAAGGAGGTATGTTTTATGATTGAGGAGCTGCTGGGCATGTAGTTGAGTCGTTTCAACATCGATCGACACTTTTTTGATAGAGGTATGTTAGATATCTGAGACTTAGTGAGTGAATCTTGGGATTTGTCGAATGTGTCCGAGGATAGGTAAAAAAGTGTCGAGAGGGGCCTGGGAGGTGGAACAGCATAGAAGAAGGTATGTTTTATGATTGGGGAGCTGCTGGGCATGTAGTTGAGTCGTTTCAACATCGATCGACACTTTTTTGATAGAGGTATGTTGGATATCTGAGACTTAGTGAGTGAATCTTGGGATTTGTCGAATGTGTCGAGGATAGGTAAAAAAGTGTCGAGAGGGGCCTGGGAGGTGGAACAGCATAGAAGGAGGTCGGTTTTATGATTGGGGAGCTGCTGGGCATGTAAATGAGTCGTTTCAACAACGATCGAACACTTTTTTGCTAGATGTTTTTTAGATATCTGAGACTTAGTGAGTGAATCTTGGGATTTGTCGAATGTGTCGAGGATAGGTATGAAAGTGTCGAGAGGGGCCTGGGAGGTGGAACAGCATAGAAGGAGGTATGTTTTTATGATTGGGGAGCTGGTGGGCATGTAGTTGAGCCGTTTCAACATCGATCGACACTTTTTGATAGAGGTATGTTAGATATCTGAGACTTAGTGAGTGAGTCTTGGGATTTGTCGAATGTGTCGAGGATAGGTAAAAAAGTGTCGAGAGCAGCCTGGGAGGTGGAACAGCATTGATGGAGGTATGTTTTATGATTTGGGGAGCTGCTGTGCATGTAGTTGAGTCGTTTCAACATCGATCGACACTTTTTTGATAGAGGTATGTTAGATATCTGAGACTTAGTGAGTGAATCTTGGGATTTGTCGAATGTGTCGAGGATAGGTAAAAAAAGTGTCGAGAGGGGCCTGGGAGGTGGAACAGCATAGAAGGAGGCATGTTTTATGATTGGGGAGCTGCTGGGCATGTAGTTGAGTCGTTTCAACATCGATCGACACTTTTTTGATAGAGGTATGTTGGATATCTGAGACTTAGTGAGTGAATCTTGGGATTTGTCGAATGTGTCGAGGATAGGTAAAAAAGTGTCGAGAGGGGCCTGGGAGGTGGAACAGCATAGAAGGAGTATCTTTTATGATTGGGGAGCTGCTGGGCATGTAATTGAGTCGTTTCATCATCGATCGACACTTTTTTGATAGAGGTATGTTAGATATCTGAGACTTAGTGAGTGAATCTTGGGATTTGTCGAATGTGTCGAGGATAGGTAAGAAAGTGTCGAGAGGGGCCTGGGAGGTGGAACAGCATAGAAGGAGGTATGTTTTATGATTGAGGAGCTGCTGGGCATGTAGTTGAGTCGTTTCAACATCGATCGACACTTTTTTGATAGAGGTATGTTAGATATCTGAGACTTAGTGAGTGGATCTTGGGATTTGTCGAATGTGTCGAGGATAGGTAAAAAAAGTGTCGAGAGGAGCCTGGGAGGTGGAAACAGCATAGAAGGAGGCATGTTTTATGATTGGGGAGCTGCTTCGCATGTAATTGAGTCGTTTCAACATCGATCGACACTTTTTTTGATAGAGGTATGTTAGATATCTGAGACTTAGTGAGTGAATCTTGGGATTTGTCGAATGTGTCGAGGATAGGTAAAAAAGTGTCGAGAGGGGCCTGGGAGGTGGAACAGCATAGATTGGGGTATGTTTTATGATTGGACAGCTGCTGGGCATGTAATTGAGTCGTTTCATCATCGATCGACACTTTTTTGATAGAGGTATGTTAGATATCTGAGACTTAGTGAGTGAATCTTGGGATTTGTCGAATGTGTCGAGGATAGGTAAGAAAGTGTCGAGAGGGGCCTGGGAGGTGGAACAGCATAGAAGGAGGCATGTTTTCTGCTGGGCATGTAATTGAGTCGTTTCATCATCGATCGACACTTTTTTGATAGAGGTATGTTAGATATCTGAGACTTAGTGAGTGAATATTGGGATTTGTCGAATGTGTTGAGGATAGGTAAGAAAGTGTCGAGAGGGGCCTGGGAGGTGGAACAGCATAGAAGAAGGTATGTTTATGATTGGGGAGCTGCTTGGCATGTAATTGAGTCGTTTCAACATCGATCGACACTTTTTTGATAGAGGTATGTTAGATATCTGAGACTTAATGAGTGAATCTTGGGATTTGTCGAATGTGTCGAGGATAGGTAAAAAAGTGTCGAGAGGGGCCTGGGAGGTGGAACAGCATAGAATGAGGTATGTTTTATGTTCGGGGAGCTGCTGGGCATGTAATTGAGTCGTTTCAACATCGATCGACACTTTTTTGATAGAGGTATGTTAGATATCTGAGACTTAGTGAGTGAATCTTGGGATTTGTCGAATGTGTCGAGGATAGGTATGAAAGTGTCGAGAGGGGCCTGGGAGTGGAACAGCATAGAAGGAGGTGTGTTTTATGATTGGGGAGCTGCTGGGCATGTAATTGAGTCGTTTCAACATCGATCGACACTTTTTTGATAGAGGTGTGTTAGATATCTGAGACTTAGTGAGTGAATCTTGGGATTTGTCGAATGTGTCGAGGATAGGTATGAAAGTGTCGAGAGGAGCCTGGGAGTGGAACAGCATAGAAGAGGTGTGTTTTATGATTGGGGAGCTGCTGGGCATGTAGTTGAGTCGTTTCAACATCGATCGACACTTTTTTGATAGAGGTATGTTAGATATCTGAGACTTAGTGAGTGAATCTTGGGATTTGTCGAATGTGTCGAGGATAGGTAAAAAAGTGTCGAGAGGGGCCTGGGAGGTGGAACAGCATAGAAGAAGGTATGTTTTATGATTGGGGAGCTGCTGGCATGTAGTTGAGTCGTTTCAACATCGATCGACACTTTTTTGATAGAGGTATGTTGGATATCTGAGACTTAGTGAGTGAATCTTGGGATTTGTCGAATGTGTCGAGGATAGGTAAAAAAGTGTCGAGAGGGGCCTGGGAGGTGGAACAGCATAGAAGGAGGTCGGTTTTATGATTGGGGAGCTGCTGGGCATGTAATTGAGTCGTTTCAACATCGATCGACACTTTTTTGATAGTGGTGTGTTAGATATCTGAGACTTAGTGAGTGAATCTTGGGATTTGTCGAATGTGTCGAGGATAGGTAAAAAAGTGTCGAGAGGGGCCTGGGAGGTGGAACAGCATAGAATGAGGTATCTTTTATGATTGGGGAGCTGCTGGGCATGTAGTTGAGTCGTTTCAACATCGATCGACACTTTTTTGATAGAGGTATGTTAGATATCTGAGACTTAGTGAGTGAATCTTGGGATTTGTCGAATGTGTCGAGGATAGGTAAGAAAAAGTGTCGAGAGGAGCCTGGGAGGTGGGAACAGCATAGAAGGAGGTGTGTTTTTATGATTGGGGAGCTGCTGGGCATGTAGTTGAGTCGTTTCAAACATCGATCGACACTTTTTTGATAGAGGTATGTTAGATATCTGAGACTTAGTGAGTGAATCTTGGATTTGTCGAATGTGTCGAGGATAGGTAAAAAAGTGTCGAGAGGGGCCTGGGAGGTGGAACAGCATAGAAGGAGGCATGTTTTATGATTGGGGAGCTGCTGGGCATGTAGTTGAGTCGTTTCAACATCGATCGACACTTTTTTGATAGAGGTATGTTGGATATCTGAGACTTAGTGAGTGAATCTTGGGATTTGTCGAATGTGTCGAGGATAGGTAAAAAAGTGTCGAGAGGGGCCTGGGAGGTGGAACAGCATAGAATGAGGTATCTTTTATGATTGGGGAGCTGCTGGGCATGTAATTGAGTCGTTTCATCATCGATCGACACTTTTTTGATAGAGGTATGTTAGATATCTGAGACTTAGTGAGTGAATCTTGGGATTTGTCGAATGTGTCGAGGATAGGTAAGAAAGTGTCGAGGAGGGCCTGGGAGGTGGAACAGCATAGAAGGAGGTATGTTTTATGATTGAGGAGCTGCTGGGCATGTAGTTGAGTCGTTTCAACATCGATCGACACTTTTTTGATAGAGGTATGTTAGATATCTGAGACTTAGTGAGTGAATCTTGGGATTTGTCGAATGTGTCGAGGATAGGTAAAAAAGTGTCGAGAGGAGCCTGGGAGGTGGAACAGCATAGAAGGAGGCATGTTTTATGATTGGGGAGCTGCTTCGCATGTAATTGAGTCGTTTCAACATCGATCGACACTTTTTTGATAGAGGTATGTTAGATATCTGAGACTTAGTGAGTGAATCTTGGGATTTGTCGAATGTGTCGAGGATAGGTAAAAAAGTGTCGAGAGGGGCCTGGGAGGTGGAACAGCATAGAATGAGGTATCTTTTATGATTGGGGAGCTGCTGGGCATGTAATTGAGTCGTTTCATCATCGATCGACACTTTTTGATAGAGGTATGTTAGATATCTGAGACTTAGTGAGTGAATCTTGGGATTTGTCGAATGTGTCGAGGATAGGTAAGAAAGTGTCGAGAGGGGCCTGGGAGGTGGAACAGCATAGAAGGAGGCATGTTTTATGATTGGGGAGCTGCTGGGCATGTAATTGAGTCGTTTCAACATCGATCGACACTTTTTTGATAGAGGTGTGTTAGATATCTGAGACTTAGTGAGTGAATCTTGGGATTTGTCGAATGTGTCGAGGATAGGTATGAAAGTGTCGAGAGGAGCCTTTGAGGTGGAACAGCATAGAAGGAGGTATGTTTTATGATTGGGGAGCTGCTGGGCATGTAGTTGAGTCGTTTCAACATCGATCGACACTTTTTTGATAGAGGTATGTTAGATATCTGAGACTTAGTGAGTGAATCTTGGGATTTGTCGAATGTGTCGAGGATAGGTAAAAAAGTGTCGAGAGGGGCCTGGGAGGTGGAACAGCATAGAAGGAGGTCGGTTTTATGATTGGGGAGCTGCTGGGCATGTAGTTGAGTCGTTTCAACATCGATCGACACTTTTTTGATAGAGGTATGTTAGATATCTGAGACTTAGTGAGTGAATCTTGGGATTTGTCGAATGTGTCGAGGATAGGTAAAAAAGTGTCGAGAGGGGCCTGGGAGGTGGAACAGCATAGAAGGAGGCATGTTTTATGATTGGGGAGCTGCTGGGCATGTAGTTGAGTCGTTTCAACATCGATCGACACTTTTTTGATAGAGGTATGTTGGATATCTGAGACTTAGTGAGTGAATCTTGGGATTTGTCGAATGTGTCGAGGATAGGTAAAAAAGTGTCGAGAGGGGCCTGGGAGGTGGAACAGCATAGAATGAGGTATGTTTTATGATTGGGGAGCTGCTGGGCATGTAATTGAGTCGTTTCATCATCGATCGACACTTTTTTGATAGAGGTATGTTAGATATCTGAGACTTAGTGAGTGAATCTTGGGATTTGTCGAATGTGTCGAGGATAGGTAAGAAAGTGTCGAGAGGGGCCTGGGAGGTGGAACAGCATAGAAGGAGGTATGTTTTATGATTGAGGAGCTGCTGGGCATGTAGTTGAGTCGTTTCAAACATCGATCGACACTTTTTTGATATCGGTATGTTAGATATCTGAGACTTAGTGAGTGAATCTTGGGATTTGTCGAATGTGTCGAGGATAGGTAAAAACGAGCTGGGAGGTGGAACAGCATGATTGGGGAGCTGCTTCGCATGTAATTGAGTCGTTTCAACATCGATCGACACTTTTTTGATAGAGGTATGTTAGATATCTGAGACTTAGTGAGTGAATCTTGGGATTTGTCGAATGTGTCGAGGATAGGTAAAAAAGTGTCGAGAGGGGCCTGGGAGGTGGAACAGCATAGAATGAGGTATCTTTTATGATTTGGGGGCTGCTGTGCATGCATTTGAGTCGTTTCATCATCGATCGACACTTTTTTGATAGAGGTATGTTAGATATCTGAGACTTAGTGAGTGAATCTTGGGATTTGTCGAATGTGTCGAGGATAGGTAAGAAAGTGTCGAGAGGGCCTGGGAGGTGGAACAGCATAGAAGGAGGCATGTTTTATGATTGGGGAGCTGCTGGGCATGTAATTGAGTCGTTTCAACATCGATCGACACTTTTTTGATAGAGGTGTGTTAGATATCTGAGACTTAGTGAGTGAATCTTGGGATTTGTCGAATGTGTCGAGGATAGGTATGAAAGTGTCGAGAGGAGCCTGGGAGGTGGAACAGCATAGAAGGAGGTGTGTTTTATGATTGGGGAGCTGCTGGGCATGTAGTTGAGTCGTTTCAACATCGATCGACACTTTTTTGATAGAGGTATGTTAGATATCTGAGACTTAGTGAGTGAATCTTGGGATTTGTCGAATGTGTCGAGGATAGGTAAAAAAGTGTCGAGAGGGGCCTGGGAGGTGGAACAGCATAGAAGGAGGTGTGTTTTATGATTGGGGAGCTGCTGGGCATGTAGTTGAGTCGTTTCAACATCGATCGACACTTTTTTGATAGAGGTATGTTAGATATCTGAGACTTAGTGAGTGAATCTTGGGATTTGTCGAATGTGTCGAGGATAGGTAAAAAAGTGTCGAGAGGGGCCTGGGAGGTGGAACAGCATAGAAGGAGGCATGTTTTATGATTGGGGAGCTGCTGGGCATGTAGTTGAGTCGTTTCAACATCGATCGACACTTTTTTGATAGAGGTATGTTGGATATCTGAGACTTTAGTGAGTGAATCTTGGGATTTGTCGAATGTGTCGAGGATAGGTAAAAAAGTGTCGAGAGGGGCCTGGGAGGTGGAACAGCATAGAATGAGGTATGTTTTATGATTGGGGAGCTGCTGGGCATGTAATTGAGTCGTTTCATCATCGATCGACACTTTTTTGATAGAGGTATGTTAGATATCTGAGACTTAGTGAGTGAATCTTGGGATTTGTCGAATGTGTCGAGGATAGGTAAGAAAGTGTCGAGAGGGGCCTGGGAGGTGGAACAGCATAGAAGAAGGTATGTTTTATGATTGAGGAGCTGCTGGGCATGTAGTTGAGTCGTTTCAACATCGATCGACACTTTTTTGATAGAGGTATGTTAGATATCTGAGACTTAGTGAGTGAATCTTGGGATTTGTCGAATGTGTCGAGGATAGGTAAAAAAGTGTCGAGAGGAGCCTGGGAGGTGGAACAGCATAGAAGGAGGCATGTTTTATGATTGGGGGGCTGCTGGGCATGTAATTGAGTCGTTTCAACATCGATCGACACTTTTTTGATAGAGGTATGTTAGATATCTGAGACTTAGTGAGTGAATCTTGGGATTTGTCGAATGTGTCGAGGATAGGTAAAAAAGTGTCGAGAGGGGCCTGGGAGGTGGAACAGCATAGAATGAGGTATCTTTTATGATTGGGGAGCTGCTGGGCATGTAATTGAGTCGTTTCATCATCGATCGACACTTTTTTGATAGAGGTATGTTAGATATCTGAGACTTAGTGAATGAATCTTGGGATTTGTCGAATGTGTCGAGGATAGGTAAAAAAGTGTCGAGAGGGGCCTGGGAGGTGGAACAGCATAGAAGGAGGTGTGTTTTATGATTGGGGAGCTGCTGGGCATGTAATTGAGTCGTTTCATCATCGATCGACACTTTTTTGATAGAGGTATGTTAGATATCTGAGACTTAGTGAGTGAATATTGGGATTTGTCGAATGTGTTGAGGATAGGTAAGAAAGTGTCGAGAGGGGCCTGGGAGGTGGAACAGCATAGAAGAAGGTATGTTTTATGATTGGGGAGCTGCTTGGCATGTAATTGAGTCGTTTCAACATCGATCGACACTTTTTTGATAGAGGTATGTTAGATATCTGAGACTTAATGAGTGAATCTTGGGATTTGTCGAATGTGTCGAGGATAGGTAAAAAAGTGTCGAGAGGGGCCTGGGAGGTGGAACAGCATAGAATGAGGTATGTTTTATGTTCGGGGAGCTGCTGGGCATGTAATTGAGTCGTTTCAACATCGATCGACACTTTTTTGATAGAGGTATGTTAGATATCTGAGACTTAGTGAGTGAATCTTGGGATTTGTCGAATGTGTCGAGGATAGGTATGAAAGTGTCGAGAGGAGCCTGGGAGGTGGAACAGCATAGAAGGAGGTGTGTTTTATGATTGGGGAGCTGCTGGGCATGTAATTGAGTCGTTTCAACATCGATCGACACTTTTTTGATAGAGGTGTGTTAGATATCTGAGACTTAGTGAGTGAATCTTGGGATTTGTCGAATGTGTCGAGGATAGGTATGAAAGTGTCGAGAGGAGCCTGGGAGGTGGAACAGCATAGAAGGAGGTGTGTTTTATGATTGGCGAGCTGCTGGGCATGTAGTTGAGTCGTTTCAACATCGATCGACACTTTTTTGATAGAGGTATGTTAGATATCTGAGACTTAGTGAGTGAATCTTGGGATTTGTCGAATGTGTCGAGGATAGGTAAAAAAGTGTCGAGAGGGGCCTGGGAGGTGGAACAGCATAGAAGAAGGTATGTTTTATGATTGGGGAGCTGCTGGGCATGTAGTTGAGTCGTTTCAACATCGATCGACACTTTTTTGATAGAGGTATGTTGGATATCTGAGACTTAGTGAGTGAATCTTGGGATTTGTCGAATGTGTCGAGGATAGGTAAAAAAGTGTCGAGAGGGGCCTGGGAGGTGGAACAGCATAGAAGGAGGTCGGTTTTATGATTGGGGAGCTGCTGGGCATGTAATTGAGTCGTTTCAACATCGATCGACACTTTTTTGATAGAGGTGTGTTAGATATCTGAGACTTAGTGAGTGAATCTTGGGATTTGTCGAATGTGTCGAGGATAGGTATGAAAGTGTCGAGAGGAGCCTGGGAGGTGGAACAGCATAGAAGGAGGTGTGTTTTATGATTGGGGAGCTGCTGGGCATGTAGTTGAGTCGTTTCAACATCGATCGACACTTTTTTGATAGAGGTATGTTAGATATCTGAGACTTAGTGAGTGAATCTTGGGATTTGTCGAATGTGTCGAGGATAGGTAAAAAAGTGTCGAGAGGAGCCTGGGAGGTGGAACAGCATAGAAGGAGGTGTGTTTTATGATTGGGGAGCTGCTGGGCATGTAGTTGAGTCGTTTCAACATCGATCGACACTTTTTTGATAGAGGTATGTTAGATATCTGAGACTTAGTGAGTGAATCTTGGGATTTGTCGAATGTGTCGAGGATAGGTAAAAAAGTGTCGAGAGGGGCCTGGGAGGTGGAACAGCATAGAAGGAGGCATGTTTTATGATTGGGGAGCTGCTGGGCATGTAGTTGAGTCGTTTCAACATCGATCGACACTTTTTTGATAGAGCTATGTTGGATATCTGAGACTTAGTGAGTGAATCTTGGGATTTGTCGAATGTGTCGAGGATAGGTAAGAAAGTGTCGAGAGGGGCCTGGGAGGTGGAACAGCATAGAATGAGGTATCTTTTATGATTGGGGAGCTGCTGGGCATGTAATTGAGTCGTTTCATCATCGATCGACACTTTTTTGATAGAGGTATGTTAGATATCTTAGACTTAGTGAGTGAATCTTGGGATTTGTCGAATGTGTCGAGGATAGGTAAGAAAGTGTCGAGAGGGGCCTGGGAGGTGGAACAGCATAGAAGGAGGTATGTTTTATGATTGAGGAGCTGCTGGGCATGTAGTTGAGTCGTTTCAACATCGATCGACACTTTTTTGATAGAGGTATGTTAGATATCTGAGACTTAGTGAGTGAATCTTGGGATTTGTCGAATGTGTCGAGGATAGGTAAAAAAAGTGTCGAGAGTGGCCTGGGAGGTGGAACAGCATAGAAGGAGGCATGTTTTATGATTGGGGAGCTGCTTCGCATGTAATTGAGTCGTTTCAACATCGATCGACACTTTTTTGATAGAGGTATGTTAGATATCTGAGACTTAGTGAGTGAATCTTGGGATTTGTCGAATGTGTCGAGGATAGGTAAAAAAGTGTCGAGAGGGGCCTGGGAGGTGGAACAGCATAGAATGAGGTATCTTTTATGATTGGGGAGCTGCTGGGCATGTAATTGAGTCGTTTCATCATCGATCGACACTTTTTTGATAGAGGTATGTTAGATATCTGAGACTTAGTGAGTGAATCTTGGGATTTGTCGAATGTGTCGAGGATAGGTAAGAAAGTGTCGAGAGGAGCCTGGGAGGTGGAACAGCATAGAAGGAGGCATGTTTTATGATTGGGGAGCTGCTGGGCATGTAATTGAGTCGTTTCATCATCGATCGACACTTTTTTGATAGAGGTATGTTAGATATCTGAGACTTAGTGAGTGAATATTGGGATTTGTCGAATGTGTTGAGGATAGGTAAGAAAGTGTCGAGAGGGGCCTGGGAGGTGGAACAGCATAGAAGAAGGTATGTTTTATGATTGGGGAGCTGCTGGGCATGTAATTGAGTCGTTTCAACATCGATCAACACTTTTTTGATAGAGGTATGTTAGATATCTGAGACTTAGTGAGTGAATCTTGGGATTTGTCGAATGTGTCGAGGATAGGTAAGAAAGTGTCGAGAGGGGCCTGGGAGGTGGAACAGCATAGAATGAGGTATCTTTTATGATTGGGGAGCTGCTGGGCATGTAATTTAGTCGTTTCAACATCGATCGACACTTTTTTGATAGAGGTATGTTAGATATCTGAGACTTAGTGAGTGAATCTTGGGATTTGTCGAATGTGTCGAGCATAGGTAAAAAAGTGTCGTGAGGGGCCTGGGAGGTGGAACAGCATAGAAGGAGGTGTGTTTTATGATTGGGGAGCTGCTGGTCATGTAATTGAGTCGTTTCATCATCGATCGACACTTTTTTGATAGAGGTATGTTAGATATCTGAGACTTAGTGAGTGAATCTTGGGATTTGTCGAATGTGTCGAGGATAGGTAAGAAAGTGTCGAGAGGGGCCTGGGAGGTGGAACAGCATAGAAGAAGGTATGTTTTATGATTGGGGAGCTGCTGGGCATGTAATTGATTCGTTTCAACATCGATCGACACTTTTTTGATAGAGGTATGTTAGATATCTGAGACTTAGTGAGTGAATCTTGGGATTTGTCGAATGTGTCGAGGATAGGTAAAAAAGTGTCGTGAGGGGCCTGGGAGGTGGAACAGCATAGAAGAAGGTATGTTTTATGATTGGGGAGCTGCTGGGCATGTAATTGAGTCGTTTCAACATCGATCAACACTTTTTTGATAGAGGTATGTTAGATATCTGAGACTTAGTGAGTGAATCTTGGGATTTGTCGAATGTGTCGAGGATAGGTAAGAAAGTGTCGAGAGGGGCCTGGGAGGTGGAACAGCATAGAATGAGGTATCTTTTATGATTGGGGAGCTGCTGGGCATGTAATTGAGTCGTTTCAACATCGATCGACACTTTTTTGATAGAGGTATGTTAGATATCTGAGACTTAGTGAGTGAATCTTGGGATTTGTCGAATGTGTCGAGCATAGGTAAAAAAGTGTCGTGAGGGGCCTGGGAGGTGGAACAGCATAGAAGGAGGTGTGTTTTATGATTGGGGAGCTGCTGGTCATGTAATTGAGTCGTTTCATCATCGATCGACACTTTTTTGATAGAGGTATGTTAGATATCTGAGACTTAGTGAGTGAATCTTGGGATTTGTCGAATGTGTCGAGGATAGGTAAGAAAGTGTCGAGAGGGGCCTGGGAGGTGGAACAGCATAGAAGAAGGTATGTTTTATGATTGGGGAGCTGCTGGGCATGTAATTGATTCGTTTCAACATCGATCGACACTTTTTTGATAGAGGTATGTTAGATATCTGAGACTTAGTGAGTGAATCTTGGGATTTGTCGAATGTGTCGAGGATAGGTAAAAAAGTGTCGTGAGGGGCCTGGGAGGTGGAACAGCATAGAAGAAGGTATGTTTTATGATTGGGGAGCTGCTGGGCATGTAATTGAGTCGTTTCAACATCGATCAACACTTTTTTGATAGAGGTATGTTAGATATCTGAGACTTAGTGAGTGAATCTTGGGATTTGTCGAATGTGTCGAGGATAGGTAAGAAAGTGTCGAGAGGGGCCTGGGAGGTGGAACAGCATAGAATGAGGTATCTTTTATGATTGGGGAGCTGCTGGGCATGTAATTTAGTCGTTTCAACATCGATCGACACTTTTTTGATAGAGGTATGTTAGATATCTGAGACTTAGTGAGTGAATCTTGGGATTTGTCGAATGTGTCGAGCATAGGTAAAAAAGTGTCGTGAGGGGCCTGGGAGGTGGAACAGCATAGAAGGAGGTGTGTTTTATGATTGGGGAGCTGCTGGTCATGTAATTGAGTCGTTTCATCATCGATCGACACTTTTTTGATAGAGGTATGTTAGATATCTGAGACTTAGTGAGTGAATCTTGGGATTTGTCGAATGTGTCGAGGATAGGTAAGAAAGTGTCGAGAGGGGCCTGGGAGGTGGAACAGCATAGAAGAAGGTATGTTTTATGATTGGGGAGCTGCTGGGCATGTAATTGATTCGTTTCAACATCGATCGACACTTTTTTGATAGAGGTATGTTAGATATCTGAGACTTAGTGAGTGAATCTTGGGATTTGTCGAATGTGTCGAGCATAGGTATGAAAGTGTCGAGAGGGGCCTGGGAGGTGGAACAGCATAGAAGAAGGCATGTTTTATGTTTGGGGGCTGCTGGGCATGAGTTAAAATTCTTTCGCGAGACAATTGAACCGATATCATATCTTATTAGGAGCCCGATAATGCCACTTTCTTGATCAGACATTATTATGATTTTCTTGAAAAAGATAATATTCACCAGAATGTGCTGAAATAAAGATCACAGTGGTAGACAGATTGTCCACAATGTTATTATAATGTAAAGACGGACATCTTTAATTGTCTCTAATGATGATCAACATTATATACGTTGTGAGAGGTCCGTACATCACTTATTTGAACATCACTAACAAATAAAAGAGGGTGTCATGATGAGATGTGCAAAAATTGGATGTACAGACCAATAAATATCAGTAAAGGAATTTTCCAGAGAGTACGTACACTCTCGGAGATTTTAAAGACTATCGAGTAAATAAGAGTTTAAAATAATGATTATATATCTAGAGGTACGATCATGATCAGCACAGATAGTGTAGGAATTCGATAGTACTTGATGTGACAATAATTGAAACCGATGGGGCAAGTACCTTCTGTAAATTTTATTAAGAAAGCATGAAGCTACCTCGTGGAAATCACGTGGTTTAAGTACGTAAATTATATGCAAACAGAAATATAAAATATTAAATTTTTCGAAAAGTTTCTGATTGGTCGAAACTTAGTGTCGAGAAAAGTGTCGAGAAATCTGTCGAGGAATGTGTCGAGAAAGTTGCATGCGTTTGGCCTCATAGATATGTGTACGAACTGATAGATTTCTTGGTAAGTGTACGTTACAGTCAGATCGCTTGGTTAGTGCATTTATTGATGGGGCAATAGATTCTATCTTGGACAATTTTGAAAATGTGTAACCATAGAATTCAAGTTTTGAGTAGTTTCAGTTATGTGATTTTGCGTAATTGTGAGGTTGTGTGTCAACGCATTGTGGTAACTGCGGAATTGCATATTTTGCAAACAAGTGTCACCCATTGACTTTCGGAGGCAATAAACAATAACTTAAACGTTAATTTGGTTCTCACAAGCTAGCCGGGCAACGAGTTGTATTGAGTATGAAGGCCATTAAAAAGATTGTTGAGTTTAGTGGGGATGGAGATTGTGAGAGGTGGTTGGACCGTTTCGAGCAGGCGATTGAAATAGAAAAATTACAAGATAAAGAGGGGAAGATTTTATCAATGAATTTGTCAGGTGCCGCGTATGACACATGGAAGAACTTTCCAGATGCTGATAAATACAATCCAACAGCTATTAAGAATGCTGTACGATGTGCTTTCGGGCTGCGACGCGTGGACGCTTGGAGAACTGCAGTGAGTACAAGGGCTATAATTTGTGATTCACTTGATGTTGTGGGGGAGAGAATAAGGAAGATGGTTAATGTTGCTAGTAGGGAAGGTGGAAGTAAAAATCCTATGGATTATGTCAGCGGCCTTTTATTACTGGAAGCTTTGCCGCAGAATGTCAGGGACCAGGTTAAAATGCACGTGGGTGACGAAATAAGTTATGCTGAGGTTTTGTGTGCTTCGAAGAAAATCTGGTATAATAAGCCGGAATTTTCTGCGTGTGCTAGCGTTGGCAGGCCTGTCAGTATGAACCATGATCTGAGGGTCCAGGATTCAAATACCGGTAGTAATTTCCAACAGCGTAGGGTCGTCAGGTGTTTTGGTTGCAATCGCATCGGTCATCTACGGAAAGATTGTCAAATTACTTGCTTTCGCTGAGGGTCAGAAAGGTCACTACCAAAGCAACTGCTCTTCTACGACTGCGGTTCCTTTAAACGACGTGCCGGGGGCAGCGCAACAAATGCAAGCAGTTGCCCAGCAATCGAAGGGAATGGTACCGGCATCGCAACCTCGTCTCTAAGCTTGACTGATTGGCAGACACATTTGGGGAAGGTGAATGGGAGGGTCTGTAAATTTTTGATCGACACAGGTAGCACTTTTTCTTTGCTGGATTCTAACTTTGCCGTTGAGTTGCGTGTTCCGATTGAGAGGTTAAGTTTTCCGGTAAGTTTGGAAATAATGGACTGTACCAAGATCGAATCGAGGGGTAAGACAAAACTTGAACAGGTAGTAATGGGAACGAACGAAGTGAATGTTGGTCCGGTGGAGGTGTTTATAGTGGATAGGCTGCCACTTGGGGTAGAGATGATAGTGAGTTTCGACTTTGTACTGCAGAATGGACTATACATACCTGGAAGTAGCTCGGGCAAGTTAATTGAATTGGATGTTACGAGTGATCGCTTTTTTGATAACTATTCTGATTTGAAAACTGCCTGTGTTGCACATAATCTAGCTGAACGAGTATTGCCAGACAAGCCAAAAGGAGAAAATAGGCCCATCGAGATTGCTGATAATGACTTCGAGACGGTTTACAACGATCAAATATGGACGGTACGTTGGAAATGGAAGAATGGTCCTCCATCAGATAGACGACGTGGTAACTACAAAGTACCAGAGGAAGACAAGGATGCCTTTGCTAAAGAGATTGAAGAGTGGATTTCGGATGGAATTTTGACACCTTGGGATGCTGATAGGGATGGTGAGGTGAGGAATGTTTTGCCTCTGATGAGCGTGCGACAGGAGAAGGGGGAAACCACGAAGGTGAGGTCTGTGCTTGATTTCAGGTATTTGAATGATCACATCGTGAGTCGTCCAGGATTTTCAACACCACTCTGTCAAGACAGAATTAGAGAATGGAGGAAGTTTGGGCCGGACTGTTCCATAGTTGATCTTAAGAAGTCATACCTGCAGATCAGGATTCATCAGTCGCTTTGGAAGTTTCAGGGAGTGAAGTGGAGAGATAAGATGTTCGTGCTGACACGGTTGGGGTTTGGTTTAAACATTGCGCCAAAAGTATTGACGAAAATTGTTGAACATGTGTTGACTGACAAAGATAGATTGAAGTCAGGTACCAGTAGCTACATTGATGACATCTTTGTAAATGAGAAGGTAGTGCCAGTTGAGGAAGTCATTCAGGTCCTGAACAACTATGGATTGAAGACGAAGCCAGCGGAGCGCCTCGGAGGTGAGAATGTCAGGGTATTGGGTCTTCGGGTCGATCGGCACTTTGGATGGAAACGAGATGGGGTGTTGCCGAACGTTCATGGAAATAAGTTGACAAGAAGACAGATTCACAAGGTGATTGGTGAGTGGCTGGGGCATTTTCGGGTTGGGGTTGGTTGCGCGTGATATGTGGCTATCTTCAACGACTGACTGCGAACGAAAAGGTAGGTTGGGATGAACTTGTCAGCGACGATATCATGAACAAGGTTTTGGAAGTTTCCGAACGTTTAAAATTGGGTGACGATCCTGTACGCGGCAGATGGGTGGTTCCTACTGATGGCAAGGTGGAGATTTGGACGGATGCGAGTAATATTGCTATGGGGATTGTGATGACCATCAACGGTAATGTAGTCGAAGATGCAGCATGTTTAAGAAAGGAATCTGACACTTCTCACATCAACACGAGCGAATTGGATGCTGCGATAAGGGGAGTAAACATGGCGATCAGGTGGAACTGCTAAACATTTACGATTAAGACTGACTCGGCAACTGTTCGCGGATGGCTAAATTCTGCTTTTCTGGGTACACACAATGTTCGTACGCATGCACTGTCAGAAATGTTAATACGTCGTCGCATTGACATCTTGCGAGAACTTCGTGAACTTGAGGGTCTTAATGTGACTGTTCTCCTTGTTCCTTCAAACGACAATTTGGCGGATCAGTTAACAAGGGTGCCAAGAAATTGGTTATTTACTAAAGGGCAAGATTTGGAGAAGGAGGAACCTCATGTGGGAGTGGTAATGGTTTCTGGATCGATTGGTGATATGGAAAACGCTGTTAGGAAAATTCATGAGCGACATTTGTCCTATGACAAACCCACATTATAGAAAGGGGAAACTGTCAACGAATGGAGTATGGAAGAGAGTTTCTTGTGACATCACACATGTGGGAGCTACTCCGTATTTGACGGTGATAGACAACGGGTCTCGTTTTTGTATTTGGAGATGTTTAACCAATGAAAGTGCTGCTCAAGTCTGTCGACAATTTCTGGAAATTTTTTCTGAATTTGGTCCACCCGAGGCATTATTGTCGGACAATGGGACAGTTTTCAGGAGTGCGGAGTTCAGGAAGGTTATGGAGTTGTGGAGTGTAAAGCAGGAGTATTCGTGTGCTTATAGGCCGCAGGGTAATGGAATATCTGAAAGGAATCACCGCACCATCAAAACTATGGCAGCAAGATCGGGCAATTCTATCAATGAATGTGTCTTTTGGTTCAACGCGACCAGCGGTCAAGGGAAGATTTCGCCGTATCAATTTATGTTTCACGCCAATGCCAAAATGCCAGGAATCAATAACAACAGGAAAATGGATTGTGATATTGTCAGAGGTTTTGGAGATCGCGCCGACTGTGTTGATGAAATGCTATGCGACAATCCTTTCAGCATTGGGGAATTGGTCTATTTACGTACAGATGGACATTGTGATTCAGAGTGGAGCGGACCGTTCCGTGTTACTGGGATCAACTCATCAGTATCGGTTGAAGTGAACAACGATGGTATAGCACGACACGTGAGCCATATCAAGGGCGTTCCCCGTCAAATCCAAGAAAGCAGAATAACATCGAGCAGTGAATCGGACTCTGAGAATGACTCTGTGACCTATAGTGATCCAAATGCTGTAATGCATGCTCCGTTACCGACACAATCGTCTTCAGAAAGTGAGAGTAGTGATCAATTACCGAATGAACAACGTATGTCACGACGACGAAGTACTCGGACTAGACGTGAACCCGCTTATCTACGTAATTATATTGCTACTTAATGATTTCGGATATTTAGTGATTTATAGATCACGGGGGAGTGTAGAATAATGATTTCGGATATTTAGTGTTTTGTTTATATTAACTATTTTAATGTTAGAGGTACATGTGTAAATATTTGATGTATCGTTTCGAGAGCCAATCGTTCTCCGTAGATATTTGGCCTCATAGATATGTGTACGAACTGATAGATTTCTTGGTAAGTGTACGTTACAGTCAGATCGCTTGGTTAGTGCATTTATTGATGGGGCAATAGATTCTATCTTGGACAATTTTGAAAATGTGTAACCATAGAATTCAAGTTTTGAGTAGTTTCAGTTATGTGATTTTGCGTAATTGTGAGGCTGTGTGTCAACGCATTGTGGTAAGTGCGGAATTGCATATTTTGTAAACAAGTGTCACCCATTGACTTTCGGAGGCAATAAACAATAACTTAAACGTTAATTTGGTTCTCACATTTCTCTATGACTACAAAAGCATAAGAACCCAAAAAGAACCCGAGTCATTGAGTGGGTCACCGAATGGTGCCTTTGAACCAGTTTCATCACTGATATACACACCATCATGCTATAACTTTTTACTTTGTCACCGATATTCCTAGACATTTCAAATGTAAAGAATGATTTTAGAAGTGTTTAATATAATCGCAGCTCCATCGCTGAAATTCATCCCCGGAGACATTATTTCAAAAGAGAACCGAAGCATCTTGTATTGACGAACTAGGCTTCGAGGATAGCTGCAATCATCATGCCTGATTGTTCGAATCTCTGTCTTAGTAGCCATGTATTTGAGGGTTGTTTCGAGGCACAAATCTAATTTCTCTGGTCGACCCGGCTTGCAAAGTTGTCGTGGAGATGTTCTTAGAATCTAATGATCTAGTTGTCATGGTGGTAGAAATCGATCACAGTATCTGATGCATGCAAAGAGAGTCTGACATGTGGATTGGATTTCCTAAAATTTGATGGAATCATGACAATTTGAACACTCAGGCATTCATGACTTAGATAAGTGCAAGCGATAGTTGCATTGGCATCCACTGCCAGCTCATCTATATGTAGTTCTATATCATTCATGTGCGATCAAAAGTCCGAGATCAATGTGTCTGGCTGAAGGTTAGGCGGGCTGAGCTTTCCCTAGTCCCCTGTTCACGCGTGCCTGTAGGATGCAAAGCAGGACCAAGAAAAGGTGAAGCATGACAAACAAACAAATCAAGACACACACTTATTTCATTGAGGGATTTGGAGTCAGAAATTTCTGAGCAACTAGACACGACAACAAAAATGGAAGATTGCTGCACCAGATAGCCGGTGTAATAGATGCGAGACCAAATATTTGCTGACTCAACCTATGCAGTAGCCATAGCCATTCCACCAACATCTGCTTATTCATTACTCATTATTCATCTGCTGCATATGCACAGTTCCCTACACATAGCACTCCTTTCTATTCTTTAGTTATCTATATAGGGTTGTTCCTAACTAAGCCAAGCAATCATAAGCTCCGTTCATCAGTCTGCAAGCCGATTCCATTGATCTAACCTCCTGCAATAAGACTAAACATTCATTGCAATGAAATAAAAGCTACTTACTTTCCCTGCTGCCTTGAAACATGCCGTGTGCGTGGATATAGGCTGATAGCTTCGTTAATAGCGGCAGACCACGTGAGGAACTTTCGAAACCGTTAAGAGAAACCGCACAGAAACTGTTAGCAGAAACCGACTGATCACCGGAAATACTTCATGTTCATTGACTTCCTTTTCAAAGAAGACTCTTTGTCTACCGTTCTAGCATATGGCAAAGTTTCAAGGCGTATAATGCAGCATTAGAAAAAAGTTTAAACGCGACAAAAATAACCGGTAAATTTAAAATTGACCAATCACTAAGCGACGATCTTTAGATATATTCTATTTCCAATCTGAAGATGGAGGCTTTTATTAATAACGACAACACTGGAATCACCGATCAATCAGATTTATCTGAAAATTCAATGATTACGAGTCCACATTTTTGCAACGATACTCATATAGAATCACTTTATTGATTCAAACACAAGCGTCGAGAAATATATTTCAAATCCTACAGGAAAGATATCGAAAAAATTACATAAATAGTTGATTCCAGTGTTCCGCAAAACACAAGATTCTTCTGCAGATGATGTTAGTACATTTCAATGCATATCCGTAGTTTGAAACTAGAATCAAACAAATCGGTTTTTTTGATCTCGTACACGACTCCACTCAGATAGTAGTATTATCACATGTCTAAGTCACTCCGATGCACATTATTATTCTCCGATCGTGTAGAGTTGTCGATCTAGACACCAGAAACTGCATTTCAGTGCAGTATCGTGGTTGGAAACTCTTGAGAAACTCATCAGATTGGTCGATTTGATCTCGCAGACTACTTTTTCACTGAGATAGTAGTATTATCACATGTCTAAGTCACTCCGATGCACATTATTATTCTCCGATCGTGTAGAGTTGTCGATCTAGACACCAGAAACTGCGTTTCAGTGCAGTTTTGTGGTTGGAAACTCTTGGGAAACTCTTGAGAAACTCATCAGATTGGTCGATTTGATCTCGCAGACTACTTTTTCACTGAGATAGTAGTATTATCACATGTCTAAGTCACTCCGATGCACATTATTATTCTCCGATCGTGTAGAGTTGTCGATCTAGACACCAGAAACTGCATTTCAGTGCAGTTTCGTGGTTGGAAACTCTTGGGAAACTCATCAGATTGGTCGATTTGATCTCGCAGACTACTTTTTCACTGAGATAGTAGTATTATCACATGTCTAAGTCACTCCGATGCACATTATTATTCTCCGATCGTGTAGAGTTGTCGATCTAGACACCAGAAACTGCGTTTCAGTGCAGTTTTGTGGTTGGAAACTCTCGGGAAACTCTTGAGAAACTCATCAGATTGGTCGATTTGATCTCGCAGACTACCTTTTCACTGAGATAGTAGTATTATCACATGTCTAAGTCACTCCGATGCACATTATTATTCTCCGATCGAGTGGAGTTGTCGATCTAGACACCAGAAACTGCATTTCAGTGCAGTTTCGTGGTTGGAAACTCTTGGGAAACTCTTGAGAAACTCATCAGATTGGTCGATTTGATCTCGCAGACTACTTTTTCACTGAGATGGTAGTATTATCACATGTCTAAGTCACTCCGATGCACATTATTATTCTCCGATCGTGTGGAGTTGTCGATCTAGACACCAGAAACTGCATTTCAGTGCAGTTTCGTGGTTGGAAACTCTTGGGAAACTCTTGGGAAACTCTTGAGAAACTCATCAAATTGGTCGATTTGATCTCGCAGACTGCTTTTTCACTGAGATAGTAGTATTATCACATGTCTAAGTCACTCTGATGCACATTAATATTCTCTGATCATGTAGAGTTGTCGATCTAGACACCAGAAACTGCATTTGAGTGCAGTTTCGTGGTTGGAATCTCTTGGGAAACTCTTGAG
The DNA here is from genome assembly GCA_907163375.1 of Prostheceraeus crozeri. Lineage (NCBI taxonomy): Eukaryota > Metazoa > Platyhelminthes > Polycladida > Euryleptidae > Prostheceraeus > Prostheceraeus crozeri. Next base: position 35,462 of record CAJQUW010002059.1, on the reverse strand, counting down.
AAACTCATCAGATTGGTCGATTTGATCTCGCAGACTACTTTTTCACTGAGATAGTAGTATTATCACATGTCTAAGTCACTCCGATGCACATTATTATTCTCCGATCGTGAAGAGTTGTCGATCTAGACACCAGAAACTGCATTTCAGTGCAGTTTCGTGGTTGGAAACTCTTGGGAAACTCTTGAGAAACTCATCAGATTGGTCGATTTGATCTCGCAGACTACTTTTTCACTGAGATAGTAGTATTATCACATGTCTAAGTCACTCCGATGCACATTATTATTCTCCAATCGTGTAGAGTTGTCGATCTAGACACCAGAAACTGCATTTCAGTGCAGTTTCGTGGTTGGAAACTCTTGGGAAACTCTTGAGAAACTCATCAAGTTGGTCGATTTGATCTCGCAGACTGCTTTTTCACTGAGATAGTAGTATTATCACATGTCTAAGTCACTCCGATACACATTAATATTCTCTGATCATGTAGAGTTGTCGATCTAGACACCAGAAACTGCATTTGAGTGCAGTTTCGTGGTTGGAAACTCTTGGGAAACTCTTGAGAAACTCATCAGATTGGTCGATTTGATCTCGCAGACTACTTTTTCACTGAGATAGTAGTATTATCACATGTCTAAGTCACTCCGATGCACATTATTATTCTCCGATCGTGTAGAGTTGTCGATCTAGACACCAGAAACTGCATTTGAGTGCAGTTTCGTGGTTGGAAACTCTTGGGAAACTCTTGGGAAACTCATCAGATTGGTCAATTTGATCTCGCAGACTACTTTTTCACTGAGATAGTAGTATTATCACATGTCTAAGTCACTCCGATACACATTAATATTCTCTGATCATGTAGAGTTGTCGATCTAGACACCAGAAACTGCATTTGAGTGCAGTTTCGTGGTTGGAAACTCTTGGGAAACTCTTGAGAAACTCATCAGATTGGTCGATTTGATCTCGCAGACTACTTTTTCACTGAGATAGTAGTATTATCACATGTCTAAGTCACTCCGATACACATTAATATTCTCTGATCATGTAGAGTTGTCGATCTAGACACCAGAAACTGCATTTGAGTGCAGTTTCGTGGTTGGAAACTCTTGGGAAACTCTTGAGAAACTCATCAGATTGGTCGATTTGATCTCGCAGACTACTTTTTCACTGAGATAGTAGTATTATCACATGTCTAAGTCACTCCGATGCACATTATTATTCTCCGATCGTGTAGAGTTGTCGATCTAGACACCAGAAACTGCATTTGAGTGCAGTTTCGTGGTTGGAAACTCTTGGGAAACTCTTGAGAAACTCATCAGATTGGTCGATTTGATCTCGCAGACTACTTTTTCACTGAGATAGTAGTATTATCACATGTCTAAATCACTCCGATGCACATTATTATTCTCCGATCGTGTGGAGTTGTCGATCTACACACCAGAAACTGCATTTCAGTGCAGTTTCGTGGTTGGAAACTCTTGGGAAACTCTTGAGAAACTCATCAAATTGGTCGATTTGATCTCGCAGACTACTTTTTCACTGAGATGGTAGTATTATCACATGTCTAAGTCACTCCGATGCACATTATTATTCTCCGATCGTGTGGAGTTGTCGATCTAGACACCAGAAACTGCATTTGAGTGCAGTTTCGTGGTTGGAAACTCTTGGGAAACTCTTGAGAAACTCATCAAATTGGTCGATTTGATCTCGCAGACTACTTTTTCACTGAGATAGTAGTATTATCACATGTCTAAGTCACTCTGATGCACATTAATATTCTCTGATCATGTAGAGTTGTCGATCTAGACACCAGAAACTGCATTTGAGTGCAGTTTCGTGGTTGGAAACTCTTGGGAAACTCTTGAGAAACTCATCAGATTGGTCGATTTGATCTCGCAGACTGCTTTTCACTGAGATGGTAGTATTATCACATGTCTAAGTCACTCCGATGCACATTATTATTCTCCGATCGTGTAGAGTTGTCGATCTAGACACCAGAAACTGCATTTGAGTGCAGTTTCGTGGTTGGAAACTCTTGGGAAACTCTTGAGAAACTCATCAAGTTGGTCGATTTGATCTCGCAGACTACTTTTTCACTGAGATGGTAGTATTATCACATGTCTAAGTCACTCCGATGCACATTATTATTCTCCGATCGTGTAGAGTTGTCGATCTAGACACCAGAAACTGCATTTGAGTGCAGTTTCGTGGTTGGAAACTCTTGGGAAACTCTTGAGAAACTCATCAAGTTGGTCGATTTGATCTCGCAGACTACTTTTTCACTGAGATAGTAGTATTATCACATGTCTAAGTCACTCCGATACACATTAATATTCTCTGATCATGTAGAGTTGTCGATCTAGACACCAGAAACTGCATTTGAGTGCAGTTTCGTGGTTGGAAACTCTTGGGAAACTCTTGAGAAACTCATCAGATTGGTCGATTTGATCTCGCAGACTACTTTTTCACTGAGATAGTAGTATTATCACATGTCTAAGTCACTCCGATGCACATTATTATTCTCCGATCGTGTGGAGTTGTCGATCTAGACACCAGAAACTGCATTTGAGTGCAGTTTCGTGGTTGGAAACTCTTGAGAAACTCTTGAGAAACTCATCAGATTGGTCGATTTGATCTCGCAGACTGCTTTTTCACTGAGATAGTAGTATTATCACATGTCTAAATCACTCCGATGCACATTATTATTCTCCGATCGTGTGGAGTTGTCGATCTAGACACCAGAAACTGCATTTGAGTGCAGTTTCGTGGTTGGAAACTCTTGGGAAACTCTTGAGAAACTCATCAGATTGGTCGATTTGATCTCGCAGACTGCTTTTCACTGAGATGGTAGTATTATCACATGTCTAAGTCACTCCGATGCACATTATTATTCTCCGATCGTGTAGAGTTGTCGATCTAGACACCAGAAACTGCATTTCAGTGCAGTTTCGTGGTTGGAAACTCTTGGGAAACTCTTGAGAAACTCATCAGATTGGTCGATTTGATCTCGCAGACTGCTTTTTCACTGAGATAGTAGTATTATCACATGTCTAAGTCACTCCGATGCACATTATTATTCTCCGATCGTGTGCAGTTGTCGATCTAGACACCAGAAACTGCATTTGAGTGCAGTTTCGTGGTTGGAAACTCTTGGGAAACTCATCAGATTGGTCAATTTGATCTCGCAGACTACTTTTTCACTGAGATAGTAGTATTATCACATGTCTAAGTCACTCCGATACACATTAATATTCTCTGATCATGTGGAGTTGTCGATCTAGACACCAGAAACTGCATTTCAGTGCAGTTTCGTGGTTGGAAACTCTTGGGAAACTCTTGAGAAACTCATCAAATTGGTCGATTTGATCTCGCAGACTACTTTTTCACTGAGATTATCACATGTTTTATTTATTCACCATCAGGATAACTGCTTACGGTGCATAAGGAGTCAAATGTGGCACTTTCCTTGTTTCGCGCTTGTCTGTGCTTACTGCCACCGCGGCATACGGCATCATAGTGTCCCCGTATGCTGCATTTACCGCATATGTGAGAATATGCTGGGCACGTCTTTTCACGATCCTGTCGACGTGTGCCATGGTCGGGCTTTTGGCCGCAGTATTTACAGGTTGGGTGGTTGTCTCTTTTACCAGGATTTCTCAGGGCTTTGCGATAGCTGCTGGAGGCAGCGGTAGAGCTGAAATTCTGATGGAGACTTTGAGCAGATCTTTTACCACTTTCTTTGGCTTCTATGTACTTGATTGTCTGTTCCAAGGTCATTTCCTGGTTCTGTTCACCGAGGAGATCCAGTTGTATGTCCGAGTCCATGATGCCTCGTGTTAGGGCATCTCTGAGAACTTGATCGCTGTAGTCAACTGTGTGGTCGCATCGAGGACAGTCAATTGAGTAGCGGCAGATGCTGGCTTGACCACGCAGTCGAGCTGCAAAATTGCGAATCGGCTCTTCTCTGTCTTGTCTGAGATTGTGCAGAGTGACGCGTGCGACCATTACGTTTTCGTCTCGAACGGCTAGGTTGCGGATGCCGAGAAGTACATCGTCTTCGGATAGGCTGGTGAGAGAGTCTCCCCCGTTTGCATGAGTCAAATCTTTTCTCAATGTCTCGTCACAGCATTCTAAAAGCTGAATGACGACGTCAGAACCGTGTAGTCGAGTAGCCGTCTTGTAGTCGTTCCATCTGGTGAGGAAGTACGCCCACTCCTCGGAGGATCCACCAATTGAAACCGTAGGCCGTTTCACTTTTTCTGTCTTTGCGGAGGCGACAGGTGGTGTTGGAGTAGGCTGGTGTTCGGTGGCGTGAAGTTTCAGGAGTGTGACTAGTAGTTCAGGTGACACAACATCTGGAGTTTCGTAAGGGCAGGATGAGACAGGGCATTCGACGAAAGGCATCTTCAGATTCGTTTGGCTGTTGGGTCTTGAGCATAAATAACTTCAAAAGTCTTTGTGGCGCTGTAAGGATTGTATTGTTCGGGGTCACACTACACAATGCTCAAGGCCTCTGAAAAGAGAGACTTGAGCTACACCACGCGTACGAGTGACAGCTACAGATGTACAGTATTCATACAAGCATATCATGCAAGACTATATCATGCTACACTAGTCAGGAAGTCTAAATGAGAAGTTGGTCGTTGTAGGCAGATCGTGGATGGCGGCGGGAAAGGTTGGAGGACACAGCTGGACAGAGGAAGTCAGAAAGCTAGGGGCACCACCCCGCAGACATTTAGTAAGCAAGAACTGCTGGACGAAAATTGTTATACGGTCTCGTATCGGTAGCCAGTGTAGGGACTGGAGAATGGAGGATACGTAGTCACAAGAGTAGGTGATGGACAAGAGTCTGGTGCTGACGTGGAGAACTGGTTGGAATTTTGATGAGGTGCTGTCATGAAGACCATAAACGATAATGGAGCAATTATGAAGGCGGGAATGAATGAGAAATCATGAGTTTTCAACACTGACTGAGGGGTGAATCGTCGAATGTAACGGAGTTGTCACAGGGCGCTAAAACACGCAGCATTGGTCATAGAAATGTGTGGTTGCAATGAGAGGTATGCATCAAGGAGCACTCCAAGGTTGCGAACAGACTGATAGTGTCGTGTCCAAAGATCATTGGAGACCTTGGGGCGAGGTGACGACATCGCTTGGACGTAATCCATTCTCTTGGCGGCGCTATACAGCAGGCGGTTCCTCTTCAACCAAGCGTGAACTTCAGATAGGCAGTTAGTCATCTTGATGGTCAGGTTGAATGCAGGGTTAAACAAGTGCGAGTATAGCAAAATATAGTCACTATCTTTTTAGTGAAAGTTTTATCTCTCTTTTCTTCTTTTTCCAACTTCTGTATACAGAGGCTCATATATGATCATGTTTTCCATGGCACGCATTTTTTCTTGTCATCGGACACACATATGTTCTGTATATATTGAGATGCATAAATTTATTTGTACATGTAAGTTTCCTTGGTTTTATTCCTGAATTTCAGTCACGTTTCGAAATACGGAGTTAATGGATACCCCGAAACGATTCTCATATGAGCTTTCTGAAAACACTACAAAATGCAGCTAGCAAGTTGTAAAGGGATGTAAAAGGAGTTTCATTTTGTGAGGGGAAAGTATTCAACTAATATCCTACAACATAAATTGTATGTATTATGTTTTATTATTCCCTACAATTTGATGCGATAAAAATATTCGGTGTTCGGCTGTCCTTCTAAAGTTAGAGTTCACGCTTATTGCTTTCCCGATTGATCAGGATGCATTTGAATTTGAATTGCATCAAACAGTACTGTAGCCTACATTTCCTTCCATTTCAAATTTCAGGACGAATATTTTTCAGATTTCATTCTGTTGGGATAATTGGAAGCAGCTTTGAAATAGGGCATATCCGTCTTGAAAAAAGAAAACAATAACCACGTACTACCATAAAATGTCGACCACATTTAATGTGTCTCTTAGAATTTGCCTAAGCATATTTCACCCTTTCATGAAATCAAAAATATACTACCACAGTTAAAATCTTCTAAGTCTAGTTTTTGCTTCCAACTACGTACTGAATTTCGTGTATTATACCGTACATAAAATTCGCGCATTATCGTTTATATTCTTGTGTCTAATACCACTGTCGTGCATATGCGGCCACCCTGCTCAAACTAACTCATACATTGAGAAATTGATTTTTTATATCAGTAATATTCCGTAACTGCAAATGCAATTAGCCTTTCATACAACTAAGGTTCCCTTATAATGCATCAAAATGAACGCGAATGTGTAATTCAACTACTTCTTGTATTAATGCCATAGAAATCAACATAAACTTACAATGCTATTTATTTCGTTCAATGAAATGTCAGCAATTATCCCTAGGTTTCTTGAAAACAAGGGCGTTCAAAACAAGCCTGGTGACACACCCTCTGAAGATCTTCGTACCCTGCATCTCAATTACGAACAAGATGAGGACGTTTCAGTTAAGAGGAGTCAAAGGTGCCCTTGCCGCTCAGGAGTTTGGAGAATCTAAGTCGAAGTAAGTCTTGAATGAAGTTGAAGTTGGACGGTGCAGCAATATTATCATGAAAAATTAAGTACATTGTTCAGCATTGCTCTAAGATGTGTCATCAATGGCTGCACTATTACATTAGATAACATACCTGCTTCAATTAAGATTTAACAGATTATGTTGATGACATATATTCTACAAATTCATGATTATTTTGCTCACGAGATAATAAATTATTTCAAAGATTGATTCAATTTTACTCACATTAGGGGGCGAACTGGTCGAGTAAAACACCGCTTCATCTCATACCTGGAGTTTCAACATATCTATTGCAATTTAATTAGTCTCATTTCTTTGTCAACAATCAATTTGTGTAATTGGATCACGAGCAATTATCTAATTGCAATTATTTTTTCAATGCCAAATCTAAATTAAGCGACCAATATGCGATGGAGAAACACTTAAAAAAATTAAATTTACAATCAACAGAACTTCGAAAATGCATATCAAGACACCTAAAATTAAACTGGGTTTATCTAATTATGCTGAAGAGATTATCAGTGCCATTTTGAAAATTATTAAAGACTCTCGATTACCACAAATGTATCTCTGTGATGACAAACAATTGTAATGCCATGAGAGATCACATAGTGGAGTTTTTCGACTCAAAGAACATTTCCCAAAAATTGCTGATATTGGCAGTTGTACCTTACATCAAATTCATAATGTGTCAAAGCATGTCTGCCAAGAATTATTATACGATAGCGAAGAACTGTCTCCTGACATTTATTGTCATATTGGCTTCAAATATTGCCAGCCGTTGAAAGAATCATTACATTGTGGAATGCTTTGACTGAACATTTTCTGTAGATCAAAGAGAGGATATGAAAAGCTCTCTACTTAATCCGAAAACAGAATTTTATTTCACGTTTTTGGCTTAAGTTTTGAAAATTATGCAAAAATAATTTAACTAATCGGTTCAAATACATCGTCTCTATCCTTAACTCCAGGGTATGATGAAGCAGTGGTTGGTGCGCTTCGTCCAACCGTCAAAGATTATGAAGTCATATTGGAACGTTGATGTGCTCGATGACTCCATTTGGCTTCCGCGCATCACCAAATCATGGTTGAGCCAGCAAAGCGAATTTTTGTTGACATGGAAACTGAAAAAGAAGCTGAAATTTTGAAATCGGTGAAGGTTTTGCTAGAACTGGAACCCTAAAGCTGATTCAACATCTTCCATTCAAAGACAAAATTTTGCAGGCATGTTAAATGCTTCATCCAGCAAAACAGACTCACTACAATTTCTTTTCTTGGATCAAAAAGTTAGTCTTTCTTCTTCATGTGGTGTCAAGCACTGATTTTGGTTCACTTGAAGTTGAAGTCGGATTACACAAACAATCCATGGTGACATATGGTTTAAGCACTCTGTTCAAACAGGTTTGGAAACAGAGATAAAGCCCGCCAGTTTAAGCAGGTCACCCTGTCTAAACATGTCACATGGTTTAATATCGAATTTTGTATGATGTTATACAAATTTTATTAGCCCGGCACTTCTGGTGAATGGCGATACGTCCAAGACGCACGAAAGGATGCAGCGAGACAATTTGCTGATGCAATTTTAAAAATTGAAAGCTGCCTTTCATGGAATGTGGCTGTAGACCGCAAATTCAGCACGGCAGCACTGCTCCAAACCGCACTTAGAGATAGACCTGAGGAAGTGACTTCGAGACAGTGCTGCAATTACTTTCGCGAGTCATGATGATAATGAGGATTTGAATTTTTTCATGATATTATTTGCTGTAGATAAGTGTGGTAATTTAGTGGATGAAATGATGTTTTGAGTAAAGAGTTGTTGCTTGCATCTTGTACTTGCACGCAATGATCATCTCCACTGTGGATCAAATTACTACTCGATTATCTCTTTGCGTAAGTGCAGGATATCACAATTTTCAGAAAAATACTAGAATTGTCTCCAACAATTGGTATTGGCGAATCAACATGGTAACATGGTTTCAGAAAAAGTAATAAAACAATTACCCGATGTTTCGTGTCACAGACATATATTCATGGTACTCGGGTGTGATGAGCATGAGTCTGACTTTTAAGCATGTGTTTTGTATGTTGTCTTTTTTTTATTTACTTCTTTAAAGCCATGTTATTTTGCAAATAAGATCTGTTAGAGAGCAATTCCAGTATTTCTATCTGACAAAAGTAGTCTATTAACAAACTTCCCGTGTGCTGTAAGCATCGTATATATCATTAATATGCAATTTATGTAAATTTTGAATAATTCTAACTTTTTAAATATGAATCATAAATGTGACATAATAGTAATCAAATCATAAATATTTGAAATTAAATATTTAATAATGATATAAGATAATTAATGCAATCATATTTAATATCATATTTTACATACAAATCATATCATTACGTATGATAATTAAATTAATGCGGCAATTATGGCAATACAGCATGATCATCACTGTCATACTAATTGAATTGGATGTACAAAGAAGAAAAGAATTTGAATTATTTTGCTGGATGCTGACATGTACATTTGTGTGAAATCTGGATCACATTGAAAATTGGCACTTGCACTTTCATCTTTATTGCGATATCTATAACTGCCATGATGAAATTATTGTTCCACACGTAATGATTTCATAATTACATTATAAATGCCGTAACATTTTCAATGAAAAATTAGATTAATTACTGACAATGATATGAAATAACTTATATATTTAAAAAGTTAGAATTGGTTAAAGTTTATATAAATTACATTTTAATGTTACATACGATGCTTTCAGTAGAGTTCGGTTCGAATATTCGAATATATTCGAATACCTCTCGTGAACGAATATTCGAATACGAAAATGAATATTCGAATATTAAGGAATATTCGAATATCAAATGCCATTCGAATACCATACAAAATGACTGAAGTCATAATATGATTTTTAGAATAATTAGCCTTGTACGGAAAATATATCGATACCACGGATATGATATTGAACTTTTATCATTTCGTGTCATCCATTAGACACATTTCAGGTGTTGAATTGTAATAAGGACTACATAGAAAAGTTTCTCCTATTCAACTATCCTACCGAGATACCGAAGTGGCGTCATTTGACTTGTGTAATATTGTGTAACCATGGAGAAAATGTGTAATCCAACTGCCAGATTCCTGCTTCATATGAAAATTTAGATCTCCTATTACAATTCTTCAGATGCTACTGTTATGGGACTGGATGTTGGCATGAGCTGGATATGTCCTCTAATTAACAGATGAGTGGACAGAAAAACATCCAGCTCTATGGGAACGCGGTAACTGAGTGCTTCACTGCTATTGGCTATTATGAGTTGTGACAGCATGTTAAGTGGACTTGAGAAAATCCTATTATTCGCAACACAAGTCACTACCTTCTTGACTTCATTTGCTATATTTTATGGTTATCCAACTACGACCGGTTTGAGACTATGTCTGCTAGAAAATCTGATATTTGGAATCACTTCGACCGTGGTGAAACGCCATCAACTGCCGTCTGTAAAATAGACTCGACTCATATGTTGAAGTGCTGTGGGTCTATCACTTCGAACCTACGGAATCACCTGAATTTGATTCATAAAATTAATCCACCGCAATCTCGGGAAGTACCGGAGAAAGGGAGAATAACTAATTTTTTCAATCAAAAGCATCGAAAATATGACAAAAGCTCCCCTCAACAAGTTCAAATAACTTCAAAATTGCAGAAATTCTTAGTGAAAAGGTACGAGCCTCTCATTACTGTGGAAGACAAACATTTCCGGGAATTTGTAGCGGAATTGAATCCATCATACGCTATTCCAAATGCGAAGTCCATCAAGCAAGATCTTCAAGTGACCTATGAGAATTGTCGGGAAGATACTAAATTGTTCATCACTGACCCAAATAATACGTGTTCTTCTATTACAACAGACATTTGGACATCTGAAAATCAGTCTACGTCATTTATGAGGCTAACCGTATGTGTTATCACTAAGGATTGGCAGCTCATCTCTAAGTGCTTGGATGTTAAACTGTGTGCTGGATCTCACACAGCTGCAAATCTGGTAGTTCACTTAACAGAGGCGTTGCAGGAATGGAATATAAACGCTTCTGACATAGCAGTAGTGACAGACAGTGGAGCGAACATCAAAAAAGCTTGCAATGATATGAACTTCCGACTGACCCTAAATTGCTTCTGATCATATGTTGTAATGTGCAATTATCACTGGACTGAAAGAGGAAACCGGCGCCAATATACTTCGAGATGCCCGAAGAATTATTAGCCACTTCAGTCACTCTCCTTCGCAGAAAACAAATCTCGAGAGAGAATCGAAAAAGTAAATACACTACAGAAAAAGACTTACAGAAAATTAAACCAGGAATGCTCAACGAGGTGGGGAAGCACATTCGAGATGCTCGATCGCCTTGTCATGATGAGCAAGCCTGTGACCAACACTCTTATGGAGAGTTCTTCAAAAACAGTCCGTGACATTGTACCCCAACCGGAATTTTGGGTACAAGCTAGCGCTATATGTGAGCCACTGAGGATTCTGAATACGATTTCGAAGGAAATGATTGCCGAAAAGTGTGTGACTCTTTCTTCAGTATTCGCCGTTACTACGAATCTCCTTACCAATGTTATGAAGCCGCAACCAACAGATCTATCCTTCATCGCGAATATGAAAGTACTATTCTGTGATTACATGAACAAGCGTCTGCAAGAGAATGCGCTGCAACAATCTGCGATGGAGATTGCTGCAGTATTGGATCCTACAATGAAACATCTTCCTTTTCTGAATGAAGCGTCCAAGAAGAAAACATACCAACTTCTTCGTGATAAGTTAGATTCCACTACCAATTGGGAAACCAACACAGATATTCAAACCGTCGAGCAGCAGCCAACCACATCATCAGAGAAGGAGAAAATAGAATCGATATATGGTGGGTGCTTTTCAGAAGAACCGAAGGCAAAAATAAGTCGCTACGAGATCACGGGAAAGAAGTTATCGGAAACCTACCTTAATGATGAGTCAATCAAGATAAGAATGAGTCACGTCATCCCAAACTAGCAAAGATGGCCAAATTTTATCTAGGTGTACCAGCAACAAGTGTCAGCTCTGAAAGAGCTTTTTCGACCGCTGGTCTGATTGTCAGTCAAAGGCGAAATCGTCTGAAGCCGAGCACCACCCGAATGCTTCATTTTCTAAACAAAAACTTGTAGCTAAAATGCCATCTCTTTTTGAAAAATGACTTGTGTTAGTATGCTTTTTAATTCACTTTTAGAGGAAATTTGTTTTGTGTAACATTGCAATCAACTTTGTTATTTGTTTTTTTTCTTGTAATCAATTTTAGATAAAAATATAATAGATTCTCGATATTACTTCATTGCTTTGATTGCTTTCATTTCACATTACGTCTAGATAGTATTAGAAGGAGCCTAGCATCAACTATATCTGACCTAGCCATATACGTTGATATATGACGGTGTATAGGGACTGTGAATTTGTTGAAATGTCATTCAATTAATTTTGCTCTTATTTCTCATATTTAGACACATAGCTTCGAAGCTTGTTGAAATAACTAAGCTACCGGTAGGCCTAATTATGAGTTGCAATCCACGTGCATGTATAAAATTATGAAACCCAGTTAAAGTCAGCTTTTGAGAACAGTTTACATTGAGCCATCATCCTGATCAATAGTCAGGAGTGATGACATACAAATATAGGCTAGGCCTAAATGCATTTTTCAAATTATTCGAATATTCGTTCGTCGAAATGATGAATATTCGAATACCAAATTTCGCACGAATACCGAACACTAGCTTTCAGCACACGGGGAGTTTGTTGATAGACTACTTTTGTCAGATAGAAATACTGGAATTACTCTACAACAAATTTTATTAGCGAAATAACATGGCTTAAGAAAAAGCAAACAAAAAGACAAACACATGCTCAAAAATCAGATTCGTGCTCATTACACCCGAATCCCATGAGTCCGTGACACGAAACGTCGGGCAGTGTCTTATTATTTTCTCTTGCACCATGTTATTTCGCCAATAGAAACTGTTGGACAGCAATTCTATAGGTTTGACCCGACAAGAACGAGCTTTGTCCCTTCAAGATCTATGATGACATTTCAAATTGCAGCAGTCTGAAAGAGTTTGCATAATTGCCGTTTCAAGTGCACTTTTGCCGGCGTAAATGCGTAAACGACGATTCTGTACCAAATCAACTGCAGCATTGCTGTTTCAAATGCAAAATGAAACAATGAAAGTAATGTAAACGCAGCCTTTCTTTATTCTTTTTTTCCTTTTGAGACCCACTTATTCAAATTGTTTACAGATGCTAACTGATTAATATGAGTACACTTCAAAAACTTGCGTCGCTCCTTTTTTTCAAAAGACTAGTCTCTTTCGAATGCCTACACGTCCTTCGAATGTGCTGCATATTTAACTTGGCTATGGGGGAATGAAATCGACTGCTTAAACGATTGTTGGGATTTATGCAGTAGGACCTACTGAACCCACACAGCACGTCTTTGTCAGTTGCGCTTGTGTAGATAGGGATTGAACTGAGATGCTGAAGGAATAACGGAGGTTCATCATCAGGGCTAAACAGGGTAAAGCGTTGAACAAGGATCATTGACCGATTGTCATTTTTATTTGTCCATCGATGCATTAATTTTCTGTTTTTCTGTCTCTCTTAATTTGCGATGCAGATGGATGTTAGTTTCTATATTCAATTTTAGCCAATCGTTTTTTATCTTATAATCAACACTCCAATAATATTCAATACTGTCCATATAACAATGAATTCTATAGAAAAACACAAAGGTATATCGACTTATGAGGCTCATCGATATGGTGACTCCTAACCATGGAGGAATTTATTCCAAGACTTTTTAATGATAGAAAGATAGACATTTCAATGTTGGCCACCATCCTTGTTCAAACCCGTACTTGTTAGCTGACAGTTGTCACTGACACGTTCTTTCTCTCAGTGTTGAGCTAACGTATTCGATTTGATCCAATCACAAAAGTTGAAAATGACAATGAATTACTTAACTCATTATTTAGCTGATATGGTGAGAAGCTTATAAGAAATTTATTATGATCCCCCCTATAGTATTTTTTCTGAAAGATGTGATGTCTAGCACTTACGCAAAGAGATAATCGAGTGGCATTTCTTGACTACAAACAATGATCAGAGGAGCGTCTAGACCAGGATGGAGTGAACTCATCTGTTGAGTCTGGCCTACAGAGAATTCATGTCTTGGGGTCGCTCCAACCGCTTCATGTTTATCAAAAGATCAGTCAACTTGTTTTTCCCATAAGCGTGTCCAAGACAGTTCCACCATCGCCATGGCATTTCTTTGCTTGGTGTGTCGCTGTCTGACTCTTTCGGTTGGTCAGTCCACATCTGCCTAGTTGTCCGACCAGTCTCCCAACGTCTTGGAGTGCTGTTTCGAGCTCGTGCCTGCTTCATCCCTCAGCAGTTGTTTGTACTTTATATTCTTTATAGGTTCGTCCTGGTAGGGAATTTTGCTCACACGCTTGATCATCAGGTCCTCAGAGCGGTTGAGTTATGAGTTATCCTTTTATTTTACTGTTACACAATGATTTAGTTATTATTTGCATTCCTTTATCATTCCCACATTTCTTCCATTTTCTGCTTGTTAGCCTTAAATCTTATGCTGAGGGACAGTTATGGAGTATAGGCTCGTCCTTTTCCTTCAAGCTTTGATTTCAAAAACCTCAATTGTCCCCACGTTTATGCTTCCAGAAGAATAAATACTGAAAGTGTGAAAGTTTACGCGGAAGACCGTCTAATTTCAATACTTTCGGCTGCTCACAATAAAGTAGGAAGGATTAGGATGTAACTGAAAAAGAAAAAGAATTGTTGAGAAGCAATGTGGAAGACGATTAAAGCGAAGAACAGGCGAGGGCATCAGATGTTACCAGCATGTAAAATGTTATTGAGTGTGTTGTCAGATCTTTCAATGTATTATTGCTCAGAATCTGAAAGTCTTAATTTGTTAAATTAGTGTATATAGGCTACTCAATTCGGTAGGATTGTAGAAAATTTAGTGAATTTTAATAAGTCAGTTCAGTTTTCAAAAATCGGCGGAAGAATGTTTGGCTTCAATACGAAGAGAGGTTGTTAAGCTGTGATAACTGACACATGAATATTTGAAAAAGCTGTTCTCGTGTGATTATTTTATTGCTACCTTCATAGCGTGTTTCATCTGTCTTCCGGCATATAAGCTGATAGAATTAATTTCACGTCTGAAGCTAGCAATAAAAATAAAAAAGAAAATTTCACAATTTTAAGCAAGAACAATCATTTGAAATATTATTTTGTATGGAGACATTTCTCGGTGAAGAAGGCGATCAATTGAAAAATGTGATAACTATACATGCTGATTGATCCCGTTCCCCCTGGCCAGTTACGAAGTCGAACCCTAGTTAGTATGGATGATACATAGATGTATGGACATCACTACAAGTATTGATGAAAATGTATACTTTGCTTCGAAATCACTGCATTATTTGTTTCAAATGTTTGTATAGATGGTCCTCACATTTCAACAGTCTTCCACCAAAATTTCAAATATTTTGATAATGTGTAAATTCAAAACTAAGGAATTTGTACAAGTCCAAGTTTGTCTTTAACAAAAATAGTTGAATGACTGTTATGTGCGGTAGCAAGTACACCATACTTTATAAGATTAAGTTACAAGTACTTAAAGAACTGAAAAACTTTCAAATATTAATTTTCTAAAATCATTTCAAAATCCGGAAAAATGTATTTGAAAGGCCTCGCGAAAACATCAATGTACCGGTGCTCTCAGATGCATGCATGTTCTACTCAATTTGGGTGAATGTTAGTTGATTGCAAGTCAATTTTTGGAAGGACAGTCTAAAGCATCATTTAGTTTGCTATGCATCAGTAGTCAGTGCATTTGTGTCGGAGTGTAAAGCTCCACTCCGGTGTTTCGGGAGTAAGGATGCAAACATTGACTACCTGATCCCCCGCTCCACTTTTTGTGTATAATAATAATAAGAAAAAAAGTAGGGGTTGCTTTCACGGAAAGTTTTTTAGTCGAATCAACCTCACGAAAAAACTTTCCCAAACTCTTTGAATTCACCAAATTAACTGAATTTCGGACAAATCACGGCAAACTTTTGATATGCATCATTACGCGAATTCAGAGATCATAGCATGAATTGAGAGTTCAGCGAAATATTTCGCAGAAGAGCACAATTATTGAATATTCTTGTATAAAGTGTACATATCGATTTTAGTCCTGTACAGCTTTTATTTCCTTCTCTGCAGTTCAGAGTGTTAATATCTATGTTATCAATTTTCATTTTGTGTCCATATCCAGTTTGACAAGTGCTCATCATTTACTAGTTTGCCAGCCACATTCATTTTATATGCACCTGACGAAGGCTTCGGCCGAAAATTTGTGCGTTGCAATAAATTGATTTTTCGAGTTCCGCGTATTCTTTTGGCAATTGACATAACTCGATGGGTAACATAATCAATGAGGAGCGAACACTATGTTCAAGCCTTTTGGCAAGAGTGACTATGTGCTACATGGGGAAGGAATCGTTGAATGCGTATTCTGTCGCAATTAGAACGAAATGTTGGAAAGTCGAAGCGTAAATTAAATATCGGTGTCGCTTCTATTCTAAATATATCAATACATGAATATTTACCTAAACGACTTTCACGTGTTTTGCATATTATAGATGAAGTGACTACATTAAAAGAGACTTTTTTTCACTACAGGAGATTGCATATGTAAAA
Organism: Prostheceraeus crozeri; assembly: GCA_907163375.1. Classification (NCBI taxonomy): domain Eukaryota; kingdom Metazoa; phylum Platyhelminthes; order Polycladida; family Euryleptidae; genus Prostheceraeus; species Prostheceraeus crozeri. The sequence goes on along the minus strand of CAJQUW010002059.1, from coordinate 19,118 downwards.
ATATTTTCAATGATGTTGTCTTGAATCCTTCCCATTCACTTCGCACATTTTCTCTCAACCGTGACTTCATTACCACCATGAAAATGCAAATTGAAACGTCCTAAGACGAGTACAGAACGTTCTTCAAATTCTTTTATTATGCATTGTTCTTGATTTACATCAGCATTTTAAGATAGTATTTTTTAATGAAAAAGTTTTTTAAATGGTAATTTTTCAATTAATATTATTTTTTGATTTAAGATATCATTTTTATGTATTTTTTAAATTGTATTTTATCCATTGTATTATTTATCATGTGCTCACCGCCTTTGTACAGCAAAAGAAGACCATTCTATTCCATGAAATATATCATGCGATGTATGCCTAGTGACTTGCAAATAGCAAGAATAAGTCATAATGCCGTCACATGTTGATAAGTATTAAGTACCTCATCATAAAATGATAAAACTTTCCCGGGATCCGGCGGTAAAGTAAATCAAAATTTCCCGATCTCCGGAAATTTATGAAAACATACTTGTATCTCGAATTATATGGCTAATCCATTTGATCCAAATAAATTGCACATCTGAATTTGACTTGAATACATCGGAATTGCCTCGTGGCATCGAAGGGGAGACTACGCTGGAGCATGAATGACCTATGAAAAGCTGAAAAATGCTCATCAATGATGTATTCTTTAACAAGAGAGATCTACGTGAAATTGCGTGCGATGCTGTTTCATTATTGTGTAGACCTATTGCATAGGATGATTAATCGTCCAGTTCATCTGATCGACGACAGGATCATGGATACCGCGGACTATGAAATACATTAGGCCTGTACATGTGCGAAGCTGTTGCTGCGACAGACATGCAGTAGCCCACATAAAAAACTGAATTATTGTAACAATACGAGTATGTTTGTAATACACTCAACTGCACGATCCGATCTTTTCAAAATTACTTATGTTCTTCGATTGCCTACATTAAATTAATCGTTGCCCTGCTGTCATTCAAAAGTTTTTTTTATAGAATTCAAGCTTACTCCTGTATAAGAGTTAGATTTTAATTGTAAAACTTCTTTCGAAAAGCAAATGCAACTATGAGTGAAATTCAAGTCCCTGTAAGACATGTAGCATACAGGTTGCGACATAAAAATGTGACTAAATTTTCATGCATCATACACAACTTTCTTATCCAACAGAAATTAACAGATAATCAGTCTTTTCATGATTAACAACAAGATGATTGCATTTGAGGGTTGGAGTATGATATATACAGAGTTGGAGAATTCAAAACTAAAAAGATTGGACGAAAAAGACAACACTAAATAGAAAAGTTCCTTCCAATTCTTCACTTTAACGATAATCATCTAGACGAGGTATTTCACCATTGTTGCAAATGATTCTTTCATGTAGGCTATGTGATGTATCAACCTTCAGGATCGATCGTGCGTTGGAGTGCCAGGAATTTCATATTTTCCAGTCTCACTTTTTCCAATAAGTCTCCACCTCCACGTCTCTTCCGTGTTAACCCAAACATATTAATTTTTAAAAAATTGGCACATTATCACACGACCGTTTGACCATGTGCGTATATGCATTCAATGTGTATATCATTGGTCGTTGAGCTCTTCATTGGGTGATCGTAATCCTTTTATCAATTCTGCAAAGGGGGAATTAAGTACGGATGCAGACTGATATAGCCATGGTCGTTTGATAAAATCATTTATCGCTATTAGTTGTGATTCAGTGACAAAGTCGGAGGAAAAAATTTGATGCTCTTGGTAGTGATCTTCACGCGAAAAAAATTCCCCAATTTGATTCAATATCGATTTGTTTATGCATGCCTGATTGACATGAAAGATGACTATTTGAAACTGTTGTTTTATAGAATTAATATTATCTACGAATTTCATATCATATCTATTATCTTGATGATTTGAGCAGAAGCATCATGCTCAGAATGCTAAGAATAACCGATCGTTTATTTTTGACATTAAATTAGAAGTTTTACATAAACATTCTTAGTCGATCGCGATTGACTTAAAGTAACACAAACTTCTAATTGATAGGGAACTATCAAAGATTTTTTGGCTGGAAAATTAAATTACAATTGCCTACGCTACGCACACGTCCTATGCTTGCAAAAAGAAAATCCGCCGCTATTTTCATTTATTTCCCTTTGAATAAAAGGAGCCCCGAAAAGAATAGATTTCGCTGTTATCTATCGAGAAACAAATCTATATATTTATAAGTCGTATTAGGCTACATGACTACAAATTATTAAAATGTATAATCTTTGCCGTTTCGCACTTCGAAAATCAATGAAGCTCTCATTGAAAGCGTTTCGAATGGAAAACTTTGAAATTGTGATGCACGTACGCAAACGTAGGACTTGTTATATGCAATACCTGTAGGCCTATCAGTGCCGCTTTAGTTCAGCTGGTTTTCCTAATTTCATCCTTATAGCTCTTAGATGAATGGAAATGCATTCAAGTTTGGACACAATATAAAAAACTAACCAGCATGAGCAGTCCCTCCATATTGATGACGGTTCAAGTATGATTTTCACGTACAAGTTATGTATGAAGATTCAATCCGCTTCATTCATTATAGCGAATCCTCAAAATAACGATAATAAGATCTGTGGAAACGCTCGATCAGCAGCGACATTTGGTCGTTTATTTTATGCGAAATATTTCTATAATAATCAGCAGCTACTTCACAATAGACCGATTCTGAAAGGATCAGAAATTAAGCTTGAACGGAAGTTATCGTGTGTTATTAATTCGACACCTATCTCCTCACATTTATCTGAACATTCCACTAAAGCCAGCCATTCTCAGGTATTGAGTAACTCGGTAGTGTGTTCAATGTGGAAAATCCACAGTTATGGGCCTACCATCTACTTTTAAATTTCCGAAGCAACATTAATAACCATACCTCAATCAATCATAACAGTGAAAAACGAATATTTTTTCAATTTCATTTATATCCAACATTGTATCCTCTCGAAATTACAGCAACAATGCTTTCAAAAAACAAGTAAGTTCAATAAATTATCAACACGTTATCAGGTTAAGATGAGGTAGGATGAGGTCCGCTAGTCCAGCAGTCGATGACCATTTCAAGAGGTTGCCGTTTATGACAATTGAGACGTGGATGGGGAGTGAATAAGAGTATCTGCGATCCTCTGAATGATGGATGATGTCGTCCGATCCTGCAAAACAAGAAGATAAATGTCAATTACCTGAAAAACAAATAAGTCAATTAATGAGCAATGCAATCATCAATCCAAGAAAAGGTCCACTGGACGATCTCATGAACACAAAATTCAACCTACCACTTCAACTGATTTGAATATTCTTTATATCTGAATGCATGCGCAGTTACTCAACAAGGCTACCGCAGACAACTGAACCTACTACGAATTCGCTGCAATTAACATTTGAAGTCTTTATTCTATGTCGCGCTATGTACAATGACATTATTAACTATGTGTGATTTAAAGCACAGGGGGAGTCACTGAAGCCTCCAACAGCTCTGGTCATCAACACAAACCACTTCGACAACCTAGGCCGCATCAGGTAAATATACCTCTGTATAGACCAATTCTCTGACAACTTGTTATTAGAACATGGAATCAAGATGTTTTGGATAAGAATGAAGCCTCTATCATACCTGGTCATCAACACATGCCACTTAGACAACCTAGGCCTTATCAGGTAAATATACCTCTGTTGAGACCAATTCTTTGACAATTTGATATTTGAACATAGAATCACCACATCTTGGATAAGAATGAAGCCTCTACCATACCTGGTCATCAACACATACCACTTGGACAACCTAGGCCGTATCAGGTAAATATACGTCTGTAGAGACCAATTCTCTTACAATTTGATATTAAAACATAGAATCACCGCATCTTGGATAATAATGAAGCCTCCCACCATACCTGGTCATCAACACGTATCACTTGGACCACCTGGGCCCTATCAGGTAAATATACGTTTGTTGAGACCAATTCTCGGACAATTTGATTATGTGACATAGAATCACCGCATCTTGGATAAGAATGAAACCTCTAACATACCTGGTCATCAATACATGCCACTTGGACAACCTAGGCCTTATCAGGTAAATATACCTCTGTTGAGACCAATTCTTTGACAATTTGATATTTGAACATAGAATCACCACATCTTGGATAAGAATGAAGCCTCTACCATACCTGGTCATCAACACATACCACTTGAACAACCTAGGCCCTATCAGGTAAATATACGTCTGCTGAGATCAATTCTCCGACGATTTGATATTAGAACATAGAATCACCACATCTTGGATAAGAATGAAGCCTCTACCATACCTGGTCATCAACACGTATCACTTGGACCACCTGGGCCCTATCAGGTAAATATACGTTTGTTGAGACCAATTCTCGGACAATTTGATTATGTGACATAGAATCACCGCATCTTGGATAAGAATGAAACCTCTAACATACCTGGTCATCAATACATGCCACTTGGACAACCTAGGCCGTATCAGGTAAATATACGTCTGTAGAGACCAATTCTCTTACAATTTGATATTAAAACATAGAATCACCGCATCTTGGATAATAATGAAGCCTCCCAACATACCTGGTCATCAATACATACCACTTGAACAACCTAGGCCCTATCAGGTAAATATACGTCTGTTGAGATCAATTCTCGGACAATTTGATATTAGAACATAGAATCACCACATCTTGGATAAGAATGAAGCCTCTATCACACCTGGTCATCAACACATGCCACTTGAACAACCTAGGCCGCATCAGGTAAATATACCTCTGTTGAGACCAATTCTCTGACAATTTGATTATGTGACATAGAATCACCACATCTTGGATAAGAATGAAGCCTCTACCAAACCTGGTCATCAACACATGCCACTTGAACAAACTAGGCCGCATCAGGTAAATATACCTCTGCATAGACCAATTCTCTGACAACTTGTTATTAGAACATGGAATCAAAATGTTTTGGATAAGAATGAAGTCTCCAACAGCTCTGGTCATTAACACATACCACTTGGGCCACGTAGACCCTACCAGGCAAATGTTCCTTGGTGGAGACTAATCATTTCTGAATTTGATGACATGGAATCAGCATATCTTCGATGAGAATGAAGGAAATTAATTGAATTTACGAAAGATAGCGGAAGATAAAGATCTTTAGGTAGGCTTACATAATATGTATAGTCTTCACGCATAATTGCAATCCGTACAAACAGTATTACTTGGGAAAAATGCATGATCTGCTATCTGATAACAGCAAATTTAAACTCTACAAGCATCTTAAAATTTTAATAAATATCCGTTTTTTCCAGCTGAAGACCCCTTGAGCAGAAAATTTCAAAAATTGAAAATTTATGGTGATGTCATCTTGGAGTAATACAAGCAATACAATAAAATATTTTTTTGAATTTGATAAATTCCATACACGACAGCCTAAACTTAACTAGTGAAAAGGAAGAAAAATTAACTTTCATGGATATGACAGTCAGTTTTGAAAATTCCTCTTTTGCGATTGAGTGGAGAGCTGGACCTGCGAATACGGTGACATATATTCTTTTTTGAATATATATTAGGGCCAAGCGCCTCAGTAGTTCGCTTGATGGCTATGGAAATCCTTGTAGACAGCTCAACATATTTTCATCTCTATTGATTATCCGATCCAGTTGATGGATTCTACAACAGCACAAGTTGATTCTCCTACCAAAAATAATACACGTATTAAAAGCAACAGCAGAGGCGAGACTGCTGAAACTAATATTGTTTCCTTCCTTTTATAAAGGCAAAGGAGCGTGAAGCGTTAAAAAGAGTCCAAATAATTAACTGCATTTATACATAAAAATGACGCTAAAATACAGATCGCTTTTAAAACTTTCAAGACCTCAGCAATTTTTCCGAATAAAGATAAAAAAATGTTCGTGTTCAGCTCCCAAAGTGATATATTGCTATGAATGCAAAAAGTGCTCAAACTGTTACATTGGTGAGACACAGAGGCACCTAATCAGGAGAATGAATGAGCTTCTGAGAGGAAAGCCATTCCTACCGTTGTGAGTTGTCATCCACATGAAGCAAGCCAAAAGAACTTCAAAGATATGTTCAGAAGTGTTCACACTCGCAACGCAGAGAGACCGTGCATAAAATCAAGTGCTAATGCACTAATAAATGACAACTATTCATCTCTTCCTCTCCACATGTTCTAATTTTAGCATTGGATGATTTATTCATGTACAGGGTGATACAGAAGTAGTCTACTGGTTTCAACTAGCTGTAATTTCTTTAGTACTGCAGATATCAACTTGAAATTTGTTGTGCTTAGGCAGAAGACTGGGAAATTTTGCCTGACAAATCCCTCGTCTATGATAACAGATAATTGACCCAGTAAAATACATGTACATGTACATGTGCTATTAACACCTGTAATAATCGCAGATTTTAAGTAATGAAGTCATTTGAAGTTTCTCACACTGCTTTTCATCGTCAATTATGTGCATTGAGAGCAACCACAGTGTTTCAACTCTTCAAGTGTTAGCTTTCTATGTCATATGCCATCAGCTATCTATGTAAATTCACTCATGACGTCTCTTATTCATCAACAATAATTGTCAATCGATAGCTTAAGCTTCAAGTTCAAAATTGAATCTGTGAATCGTTCTCTTTTATTCATTCTTGTTCAGTAGACAGAAGCATTGTGTCAGCTATGGAACGCCGTACTCCATTGGAACGCTATTTCTCAGCTCATTTGATGGATACACACGAAAGTGCAACGACAGTGCAGAGAGAATTCGCGAAGCGTTTTGGACTCAGATCACGTGATCCTCGACCCTGTCCGGCTACCATCCGAAAAGCCCAAGAAGATGCCCACACATTAGGACTGGCATCATTACTGAGGAATGGACGCGACCGTGACGCAAGGAGCGATGAGAACGTTTCTCGTGTCCTTCAATCCATTGAAGATAATCCTCAGACTTCACAGCGCCGTTTATCGAACGAGCACAACTTATCGCAGCCTACTGTGAATCGCATACTCAAGGAGGCGAAATTCCATCCCTATAGACTACGAGCCGTCCATTCCATGAATGAGGAGGATCATGAAAATCGTGTTGACTTTGCTTCAGAAATGTTAAATGAACTCGAACGCAATCCTAACTTTTTCCGGCAAATTCTTTTCAGTGATGAAGCAATGTTCCACACGTGTGGTGGAGTAAACAAGTGGAATACCCGTTATTATGCTCTTTCCGATCCGAATTTCACTATCCAAAAGCCTTTACACTCGCCAAAAGTCTGTCTGGGTGGGTGTAACATGGGATCGCATATTCGGTCCATACTTCTTTACCGACGACAAAGGAAATTACGCCAACGTTGATGGCCAAGGCTACAGGAAAATGCTTGAGACATGGCTATACCCTCAACTGCAGCAATTCGAACCCTTTGAGAATGGTACGCTTTTCTTCCAGCAGGACGGTGCTACACCCCATACTTCGAAGATTGCGTGCGAGTTTCTCCGCGACATATTCCCCGGCAGACTAATTTCACGGAGGGGAGATATCCACTGGCCAGCTCGGAGTCCAGACTTAACACCCCTTGACTTCTGGCTTTGGGGCGACATCAAAGCGAAAGTTTACACAACTCACATTGCCAATCTGAATGAGTTGAGGAGACGTATTGAGCTGGAAATAAGAAGAATTTCACCTCAAACACGAAGGAATGCTATCACTGCATTTGAAAGTCGTCTGCAGCACCTACTCCAAGTCGAGGGAAGACATATTGAATGACACCACTCAGGCATTAATGACTAATTAGTAATTATATTTTTTAAGCTAAATTATCGAGACTTCTTAATTAATGTAAATGTATAATTTTTACTTGTATTTTACTAGATCTTTTATCTGTTATCATAGACGAGGGATTTGTCAGGCAAAATTTCCAAGTCTTCAGCCTAAGCACAGCAAATTTCAAGTTGATATCTGCAGTACTAAAGAAATTACAGCTAGTTGAAACCAGTAGACTACTTCTGTATCACCCTGTATAATAACTTGTCTCAACTATTGCACTGTCCTGAAGATGGGTTTTAAATAAACTCGAAATCGATCGACGAACATGGTCGCTCTCTCTCTCTCTCTCTGAGAAGTTTTGGGCTCATCCTGTTACTAAGCTTCTATTACATTACAAACTCCCCTGCAAATATGCATCAAAATATGGTGCCACTATTTAACACGTAATTATCATAAAATATGGAATCTCAGTGCAGCATGCTAGAGAATACCTAAAATATGTTTTGAATTTATTGCACTTGATGAAATTATGGTAAAAAAATATAGTAGAATGCCTCTGCATAGTCATCCAACCGTTAATGGAAAAGGTGGGGGTCATTTTGGACAGGAGAGGGGCCACCGTAACAGAAGCTAAAGCATTTAAAACCATAAAGCATCAATTTTGAATTCAATAAAGACATCAGATCTTCTCAGATAGCCTATTCGCTCGGCAACATTATTGTTTCCGTGATATTTGTATTTTATGAAATACGCTTGAATTCTGAACATGTGATTTTTCTTTAAGATGCTAATCAGACTGTTCTCTGCTAACTACTCGACATATTGCAGATTTGCAGTATACTGAAATATCATAGTATAATCGCTTTCATGTTGGGAGAATAGGAAAGCGGAAATTTAATGATCGATGATGCTGTGAGTCCTTCCATATTCAGACAATGTCGTTTGACGAACACTGAATCTATCGCTAACTGATGAATGGGCGACTAGTTGATTCGAATTTCAAACCAATTGTGTAATCCCCATAGCAAATTGACCGGTCAGAAGATTAACCTAAATTTACAACCACGTAGAACCCTGAATTTCTGCGTGAATTTACCTTGGAGGTTTCCATCGCTGTTACCTTTTGGACCTCTGCAAGAGCTACTTAAATATTCTTCTTGCTTTGTCACGCTTATCATCAAACCCTCATGTACAAATTATACGACATTGATATGTGCGATGAACGAATGATATTGAGCAGAAAATGATACAGGAAGAAATTGACTGGACGAGCATCAATAATTTTTTTACTTTATGAGTACAAAGCTCATATCCTCGGCCTAGCCTTTGAAATGAGCTGTATAAAACTTTCAACAGATCATGACTACGGCCAAGCCGAACATTTGTGATTTGTACATTAGAAATTTTATTGATGTTTGTCAATAATTTCCTTTCCTATTAAAAAACTTGTTTATTTCATGCGATGCAGAGTTTGTGCTGTGCATCCATTTTCAAGTGAATTATCGGCAAGACATCATGGAAAGCAAAGCGTAATTTTCCTTAAGCAGCATTTTGATAGAAGTTTAGGTTGATTATAACAAGGACGTCTAGATATATTAATAGCATCAGGACACTGAATAAGAGAAAGCCGTGAAATTTTTTTTGTAAGCTGATGTCCTGAACATGCATGTTGCAAATAAAGTCTGATGATAATCGCCTGGTATCCAATAGTTTTGTAAACAGAAGTTGCAGGGGCGCATGCAAACATTAGACATTTCTGCAATAGACAATGACCTACATTTTCCCCGATGCATGATTGTGACTCATTCTCATCAACCTTATTCAATGTATCTAAAGTACATGCAGTCAGGCGATCATTCACGCATTGTCAGCTTGATAATTGGCATCTGCTTGCTCGGATATGCCTCGAAAGTGCTGTGTGGCAGAATGCAGAGGCAACTACGACTCGTCGTCAGAAAAAGTATCGGTACATGAATTCCCACCAGATAAAATCGAAAGGCGAAGATAGATACAATCGCTACCAAATAAAGGAGGTTACGCTGCATATCGGAGTGTGAGAAACACTGGCCTCTCAATGCGACTTTCGTAAAAATCAAGAGATTCCGCCGACCATCTAATCCACCTCCAGTGTTCTTTGATTATGCGTCGACTATGTTTGTGCAAACACACATAACTGCTAATATAAGACAGACATTCGCTAAGTGTCGTCTTCATCCCAAAATATGGTAGGCGATAAAATTGCTGATTTTGAAATTTAAGACAGGATTGTGGAATGGCATGGTTTTGTAAATCAACTTCTTTCGTCTGGTATCGTGATAAACAATGATCTGTGAATAGCTTAAGATTGTGATAATCGAAATGTGAAACTTCTAAATTTCGACGAAGAAATCATCGACTACCGTATATCCGTTACTGGGGAATTTGTTACGACGGCAATGTGTTTGAAAACTCCAGTTGATATAAAATATTTCACGGGACCGGGCAGAAAATAAGCAGATGGTCACAACTAGAAGCCGTCATTTCAACTGCGAAATCATCCACAGTATCATTTACTTCTGAAGAGTCTGTGAAGAATATCAATACGACGTCTACGTTTGATTCTGATGATGGAGGGTTCTTTTCTTTTTGAGTTTCTTCCTTTTCAACTCACATATTTAAAATCTCGGCCTCGTGAATATCCTGCATTTGTCTTGAAGATAAGTACGGAACTGCTGTTACATGGTCAAAGTGCTTATTCCTTTGAGCGAAAACTCTTTGTTCTTCCACACCGTCGCACCATACAGAAACATCTCGGAAGTTTCCATCGTGCTGGTAGTGAGTCTGATGGCAAGGAGACAATACAAGACTGTTTCCGAAAGTTGAAAGGTATGCAACAAGTGTGTTTGATTCTTTTTGATGAAGTTTGCATCTAACCATCGATTCGCTATCGTGGTCTTCACATTATTGGTAATGCTGAAGATGAAAGGGAAAAGGCCACCCGAACTGTTTTGACATTAATGTTGGAGCCATTTTTTCTCACCATGGAATTGTTGATACCTTTATTTACATTGACTTGAGGATTTCTTTCGCTATCAAGTGGTGTCACTATTACAATCGTACATAATTGCTGAGGTAAAACTAAAGCACTCTTCTCTGTAATGGTGCTTCCGTGAACAGAAAACTTTACTCCATGATTCCATCTTCAGAAAATCGATCATTTAACTGTTTTTTAAGGACTCGTGTCAAGAGATTCTGGTGCTCTGATAGAAGCCAAAAGAGAAAAATAATGAAATTTTTCAAGTAAATTGTTTATCTCTAAGAAAAAGAGGGTTTCCAATCAGTCCAATTGCGCTACAGGTATGACCAGCCAACAAAACTTTTCACAGGTTTTTCTTATTCTGCGTCCAACTTAAAATGTCTAGTATTCCTTGATTATAATCCATGCTGTAGGTCTTGCTGCTGATTGTTGAATAAGATGTTTGATAGAATTATTTTATTTTATTACTTTCTAAACGATATTTCGGAGTTATGACTCAAGATAAAGAGAGATAAAAAGACCAAGCTAAATACAATAATAACTCCTTTATCTCCTTATCTTGTATAACTTGAGAATGGAGTCATAACTCCGAAATATTGTTTAAGAAGTAAAAAAATGAAGTAATTATATCAGACATCTTATTCAACAATCAGCAACAAGAATTACAACATAGATCATTACAGAAAACGCTGAAAATTTGTTTGAAATCTGTGTTTTGGCATGAGGAAGAACACGTAAAGCGAATATTTAGGTTAAATGCAACCTTTTTTCAAGCATGGTGATTGTGCAATGTGTTAGCACATCATTAGTGGTACTGTAGACATTTCTAAAGCTTTCAATGCGATGAAGATGTGGGGCATACACATCAGAAGCGATACAAGGATAGGCAAGTTTTGAGAGCAAGTGAAACTTTCTGACGCTAAATCGAGGAGGGGTGATAGGCTTGGTGAGTCAATGTCGTACTTCTGACAATATTTGAACGTTCAGACATGCAGATCTACTACATCGTCTCATCTAGCGGAAACTTCCCCTTTATTTAGGAACTGGCATTTCATTAAACCCCGTTTTTCCGACTGCCAATTATTTCAAATGGACTTATCAACTGGAGATATGGACACTGTCAAATAAAAGAAAAAAATCTCTCTCACCTACATGATACATCTTCATTTATTCGAAGCTTCTCGTATAATTTATGATCTACTGAGGCGCTATCGCATAATGATGTACGCACACTGACACCGCGGGAATGCACAATAATCTTTATTGTACAAATAGTCGGCATGTAATGTGAACACCGGCATCAGTCACACCACATAACGTTCAAGAATGTCCTCAACACGATAGTGAGTACAGTTCGAGATGGATGGCCTGGAAGATCTTCAGAATCCCGATACTTTATTCCAGCAAAATATCAATGAAGGTTTTATAAATTTCATCAAACATCACAATTACATTTACGCTGCAGTACATTTCATCTTTGAAATATAGAGGTCATGAATCTATCTTCCTCCGACCCAACTCAACCAAAGAAGCGTTTTATAGTCTCAAGAAGTGGAAGCGTCAGTAATTGCCGGAAAGAACTGCTTGGTTTTCATCATATCCAGCTGATACGCATATAAATGCATCTAGTATTTAAACAAAACCATGTAAAAATTTAGAATAAATTTGTGACAGAGGTAAATCAGTTGACAGAATACATCAATCTGTAGTTTACAGTGATATCAACATTCTCCCAAAAGAGCGTTGACATTTCCTGGTAGAATGAACAATTCCGTGTCCAATGATACCAAGTTTGCTTTATATCTTATGCAAGATAAAAATAACATGAGGATCACTTGAATGAAATATATCAATATCAAGTATTGCTTTTCAGTACAGCATTTCAGATGAAACAAAACATACTTACGGTTGGTGTAGCACCTATGCATCACAGCATTTTCTTCATTTTGATGGAAACTTTATGGTTGAAATAGCACAAGAACGTGGGTGCTAAATGACCATCTCTCTGGGGAATAGGTATGCTAGGGCCTGAATGTCTAGACGCCATAGAAGCAAATCTTTCGGACATGAATCAAAATAGAATGTAAAAGTGAAGTAAATGAACCAATTTTACTGATTCTTAAAAAAACCATGCTAAAAATTGCTCTCTTATGTAGACGACCTTGATCCCAGAGGTGTCGCACTGGCACCACCTTCTTCAAATTTCTTCAGAGTTTTCACTCAATGTGCAACTAAGAAGCACATGGTAGCACTCAAACATTGACAGGCAGTACTGGGTATGGTGGTGAACAATTGCTTAAATTTTTAGTTACAGGACCGTTATCACGAAAGACAAAATTGTTTTTTCAGAAACATATCTTTTAATTCATTTGTTTATTAAACAGAGAATAAAAAATATTTTTGAATAATTAAAAAAATCGGTAATTTCCACCATGAAAATATTTATTGCTGGTATTTTCGCTTCGTTTAATGATTGGTCTTTTTTGAATTTCCCGGTTATTTTTGTCGCGTTTAAACGTTTTTCTAATACCGCATTATATGCCTTGAAGTTTTGCCATATGCTAGAACAGTAGACAAAGAGTCTTGTTTCAAAAGTAAAGCAATGAACATGAAGTATTTCCGGTAATCAATCGGTTTCTCTAACAGTTTCTGGTCGGTTTCTCGTAACGGTTTCGAAAGTTCCTCACGTGGCAGACCACAAAATTCCACGTCCAGCTGGTACGTTTAGAAATGCGTGCAGCGTTTAAACAAAATCTAACATAAATTTAGAAGGAATTTGTGACAGAAACATCAATCTGTAGTTTCCGACATTATGTCAGCATTTTCTGTAAAAGCGTTGATATTTCTAGATAGAGTGAACAATTCTCTATCCAATGATACCAAGTTTGTTGTATGTGTTTGCAGGATAAAAATAACATAATGATCACGTGAATGAAATGTCCAATTTTTAATTATTGCTATTTAAATACAACTACTACAATTTCTTGTAAAACCGAAAATTTGCTTGTTTCAGAAAATTTGCAGTCTTTTGATACCTCATACACGCTGCAACGCGCCGTGGTTAAAATAACATCATGAACCGGTGTTTTTGACATTCTCGAGCAATCCAAATTTCTGCAGCATCTTTGATAAAACCAACCATATTTCTGTAATGTATGGCTCCTATGTATCATAGCATTTTCTTGGTTTTGACTGTAATCTTGTAGTTAAAATAACATAAGAACATGGGGCCTAAATGACAATTTCTTGTGGGCCTAAATGACTAGGATTCCTATATATATGTCTACTCTATGTATGGGCCATAGATATCGGATAACATTATTAGTCCTAATAATGTTATCCGATGTCTATGGTATGGGCCTACCCAAAGAGGTTTAATATATAGGGAACTAGAGCGGACAGAAAGGCCTTTTACAATAGAGACTGATGGCACCACGCAATTTAATGATAAAATTTCAGTTTAACAAAAGACTTTTTCTATCGGTTTGTTTTACCGACGATAAGTGGCTACTAACTAATTTATCAGTAGATCTAAATATTGAACTTTATGACATGTTGTGAAGATCATCGAAACGAGAATTTATTATCATTGCACAGTAATTTAAGTAACAAGTCATCAAGCAGGAGTAAAATTTGATTGTATGTAGTACTTTGAAGTATTTATTAATTGCGATAGCGTGCAACAATTTGAAAGTGGACGCAATAATTGAAATTATTAGTCCGCGCTCGACCACACGACAAATCTTGATTAATGAATTTTGCACCATTGTTTTCTTATTAGGTTTGAGGACATCATTCATTTTTTACATGTTGTCCAGGCCAGTTACGTGAAGACATTACACACTTATACCCTCGCCATGAATTGATCCATTTCGTGTTCAAATGTTTGCAACAATGATGTAGTGTAGATCATATTGCATACTCAAATGGATGCACTTGAAAATCGTTCTATCAGTTGAGACACCGAAACACTTGTCGAACACTCAAGAAGATTCCTCATTGACGCCAGATTGATTTGATCAAGAATTAAAAAAACAGCAAAGTACCGTTGTTGTAAAAGGCATGGAATTCCATAAATAACAAAGTCCCTCATTTGGTGTAAGGCACCTCGCTGTGTTGGATATTTCCGCAATAATCGTACGATGAGATAAGTGGCTGATCCACATCTGTTAAAGGAGTCTTATTGTCTCGGTTTACTGCAATGAGAAGCCATTCGATGAATAAGACTGCCAAACCTGCGCATGAACGCACGCGCGTGTGTGTGTTGGAACTGATGCGGTTCCCTTGATGCTTGCAATGAGTAACTAACATATTATGGTATCAGTGTGTGTTACCGGCGCGCGTCTGTTACCAGATGCCTGATGTGTGCGTGCCAGCGGTGTCGAAATTCATGCAGAGAAATTGCCATGACGGGCGTCTGTATCTGCCAAGCCATGAATTTCGCCAACCATTTTGAGCTGTGTGCACCCGTAACAAAATTTAATGCAATTTAGCTACTTAGCAGCACTGAACACATGACCGTGATTTTCCGCTTTAAATCGTCATTCGAACATCATTATTCCGCGTTTGCATCAAAAGTGGTTAGCGCAGTCGAGTATTGAAACCATATGATTGAAACATCGGGATAAGAAAAACCGACAGAAATTTTTCCAGCAAATAGAAAAGCAACAAAGAAAAGTAACAGCCCATACATTTAGTATTGATAATATCAATTATCAAGCGAATTTGATGAATTCGCCGGTACTTATGGGTTATTCACCCCACGTTTTCAAATGTCTAAAAATCCGTAAAAATGAATCAACTGTCGCAAAACTTCAGATACACGTATTTGAATATTTTCTACCCACATACAAAAAATATGCAGATTCGACAAGTACATTTTGAATTAGAGACGATGACGTGAAGTGTAGCGATGTCAACAGCTTGATCTGACTTTGTCTGTTCGATGCATTACTGTTACTAGTGTGTGCATTGTTCTCTTTCCGTCTCCGTCTCATCCATTACTATTTGAAATCTTCTCACGACCACAACCCCACCACACATTTCTTAAATTATATAAGCACACCAATGGAAAGGATGTGGTCCGGATCATAATCACTTCTACTGCAACGTTGTCGCGACATGACTTTGTTGACCAGTGCTATCTACTCAGACGATGAGGTCAGGCGAAGGTAGATCAAGCTGCTGACATCGCTACACTCCACGTACGTCATCGTCTCTAATTCAAAAAGTACTTTTCAGATTTGCATAAAATTCTGCATGTAGGTAGAAAATATACTCAAATACTGTCTCTGAAGTTTTGTGATGATTGATTCATTTCTACGGATTGTAGACAAATTTGAAAAAGGGGGGGGTGGAGATAACCCACAAGTACCAATTCGCCTTACAGATAATATCGATATTCATCGGAAAACAATGAAGTCGCATTTTCCCTTAGACGCTAACATGAGCTCATACCAGGAGGTTCCGTTTTGTAATCAGTTTATGGTCCGAAGTAGATTCATCTGTTGTATTGTAATTTTGATTATCGGTAAAAAGACACGAACGTATGAAGGGAATATATATTCATTACAAAAGATTAGGTACTTATGGGTTTCCCCACGTTTTCAAATTTGTGTAAAATCCGTAGAAATGAATCAATCGTTACAAAACTTTAAGTGCACGTGAGTGAGGATATTTTCTATCGACATACCAAAACTTGTCCAAATTGGACAAGTTCTGAATAAGGGGAGATAACTTGAAGTGAAGCGTTGCTGCAGCTTGATCTGATTTCTTCTGACCTCATCGTCTGAGCATAAAGTACTTGAAGTTAACAAAGTCATTTCCCGACAACTCCTGAAGTGATGATGACCAAGCCATATCCCTAACACATTTTCAACTTAATAAAGGTGTGGCAAGGTAGTGGTCGTGGGAAGATTTCAAATAACAGTGGATGAGACAAAGAGGTGGAGAGAACAATGCACACACGAGTAGCAATAATGCGTCGAACAGGACGAAGTCAAATCAAGCAGCTGACATCACTACACTTCACGTCATCGTCTCTACATGCAAAAAGTACTTCTCTGATTCAGCGTGATGAAATTTTATATGTGGGTAGAAAATATGCTTAATTACGTGTACCTGAAGTTTGGTGGCGATTAATACATTTTTGCAGATGCATAGACAAATTTGAAAACCTTGGGGGGGGGGAGATAGAACGCCATTAATACCAAAAATTATACACTTATGCGCGCATATGTCAAATTTAACTGTAGCAGTCAGAAAATTTATTCTCTCGATCACTGTCCGTCCTATGTCATTCATCTACAACGAAAATAAGATGACAACTCATGTTATACTAAAGTTGGGCATGCGAGAAATCTAGGTGAAGCGCGGATGGGCGGCAGGGTGATACAACAAAATATCAAGTTGCTTTGGAAGGTCCTTCAGCCTTTTGGCCACTTTTAACAATGTGTGACACGCTTTTCTTTATTCACTTCATAACTCGAATGCTTCTGTGTGCGGAACTTCACTTTACTTTGAGTACTGTCCAACAATTCATTTGCTTGCCTAACTGCCGATCAAATCGCCTATTTTTAATGGCTTCCCAGTCATACTCAATTTTTATCCCTTTCATGCAATAAGATTCTTCACTCGTCTAATGCCTCATGTTTCCTCCTTACAGATTTTGACAGCTTCAAATCTTGACGCCTCTTTCATGATAATCTGTCTTTATCAGCAGCGGTTGCAGCTAAGATATGAATGCACGGGTATCTCTTACCATCAGACTCCACGTTGTATCCCATCTCCCCCCATTTACTAGATTAAGCTAAATGTAGCTTTTATAACTGATAAGATAACGGGCATGAGAATAATGCATACGATCAAGCACTCTGCCGTTTACAATCCAGTCATAAACAGTAAGCACGTATCTAGTTTTAACAGTAGTCCTACAAACTCACGAAAACTAAACATCATTTCCTTTTTGGAAACGAAGACACTGCAAGACGCATTAGCTAATAGAAAACTTTGGCATGTCAAAGGCCGCAGAAAGATTGTCGCGTGTCAAATAAGGAATAGACTTTTAACAAACCAATGACAAACATTTTAATAAATGTTTTAACAAACCATTTTAAGGAATCTTTCCAATAAAACCAATGACAGTTCCCACCGAGTAAGCGGACATCAGACAGAACTCCGCCTTTTGTCCCTATACAAAAATCCTCGCGATCCAGCAACGGATAGAAGAACATTCGCAGCAGGACTAAACAAATTTGAAGGATTTCATCAGGATTAATGAAGCGATTAAACAGTTTGACTTAACGGGTTTTTGTGTAAATAACACTACGGATATGATTTCGACATTATACAATAACTGCTGTACTCCAGGAGATGATTACTAAACCGGAATCAAACGAATAATACTACAAATGACCCACATTTTCCACTCACTTGAATTTTTTTCTGCTAACATGCGTTACACTTCAATAATCAATAACTCCCAGCTCATACTGTTACTATTGTAATCAGCATGACACAGGAATCACTGACCATCGGTACGAAACGACTGAAATGGAATACATCAATTAACAACTATATTTTTTGAAAAGTAATGCCGCGCCTCCCCCGATTCAGCCGACCCACGCCAACCACAAAGACCCGAGCCAACAAAGGCCTCAAAAAAAAAACTCAAAAACGAAGACACAACAAAACAAAAAACCTTCAAAAATAAAACATCACACAAACAAAACAACAGAAAAAAAACAACAAAACCAAAAAAAAAAGAAAAAAAAAAAAAGTACCAACGCTAATTTTATAAATTAAATAATTGAAAAAATAATTTTTTAATAATATTATATATTTTTTATTAAAAAAAATTTAAAGAAATTATTAAATTTTTAAAAAATAATTTTTTTTAATCAAATTAAATATAATATAATTTAAAAAAAAAAATCCCAGTGGCTAGTTTGCGCAACAGGACTCAAAACTTAACGAATTTAGAAAAGAAGGCACAAAAAAGATCGAAAAAAAAAAAAAACAAAAAAAACAAAGAAACAATCTAGAAAATTGAAATATTACCAAGAACTCACGTTAGTTTTTCCATGTCCATCTTCCATCAATATCAAAGTGGCAGAACTCATGAGAACTGAAGAAATAAGACCATCACCCATATAGTACTTGCATTGAGATTATCATGGATAAACCTCAGATGGGACCAGGGATCGCAATTCACTCCAAGCAAACGGAGAAGTCGGGAAAAACCGGGGTTTGAATGCATAAAATTGAAATATTCACGTTAGACTA
>CAJQUW010002058.1:612500-690328 GCA_907163375.1 Prostheceraeus crozeri | reverse complement strand
ATTATTGCCTGGAGCGATTGGGTGAGTCGTTGATCTTTTATCGTTTTGAAAGCTACAACTGCCACTACCGGAGTGCTCCATGTATCGATCATTCACATGAAATACACATGGCAGGCTGTCAAGCTTATCTTTTTTCAATTTTTCCATTTTTTGAAAAAATACATTAAGTTTTATTTATGCGACCTATTCGTCTTAATTCTTTTTTCATCATTTTTCCATTTTTGGCATCACTTTTTAAATTTTGTATTTCATTTGATGAACATTATCTTTGATTATCATAAATTTCAAATCGCTGACAACCTTTAGCCCTAATGTCTGTTTCAGCCTTTTTTCGAGTTTAAGATTGCGCCTATATGGCAGAAGATTCGTCCGCTTCATCTAAAATTTGATATTGTAGACCAAGTTCCGGAATTGTTTCATGGTCTGATAAATGTTTCGTTTTCTGCAGAGGAAAACGCAAGAAATTCGCATTTGTCCTACAATGCTATTTCGTACATGGATAGACATATTTGAATTTTGGGATCTTGTTTTAATCAGAAACATTGATTTTGATTTTTTCTGACGGTTTTGACAATAAGTAAGAATCAAATTTTCAGATTTAGTCATTTAAGATCTACAATTAGGCCCTACGCATTGCATAAACTTTGAAATCAGTGGAAACCTCCAGCACAGTTCTCATAATAGAACAAGAAGTTCAAAATATTTATAAGCACGAGTTTGTGATTTTCACAAAATTTGCTACGCCAAGAGTTCTACAGCTTCATATCCAACCAGCAGCTGTCGATAATCGATTGCTTGCAAAACTTGAAATTCGCTAGACATTGTTAGCATAACATTGAATATGAAAACTTACCATTGTGTTTGAGAGCAGAAGAAGAATAACACAAGAAAATAGACTGCTGAGATTGATTCAAACCCGATTACTACCTAGCGTAGCCACTTCACCACACTCCACACAACAATCCTCAGTGTCTCTGTTTTGGGTCCCAAATTGCTCTTCAGCTATTTATGATAACTATTTAGGTTGCATTTGCATTAAATATTCACTATTATTTCTATAAATAGGCAAATCTCATATATTATGTAATGCATTGGGCATTCTTTAAATTTTGATTAAGGCTGGATTTCTCAATCTGATTCTTCCCATTTAATTTCTTTCCCTTGACAAACTATACGCTGAAATGTGGGAGATTCCAACATCTCTCTTCCTTGCTTTAGTTTGCGGAAGGACTCTTGGGGCAAATCATTATTGAATAATAGTAATAACCAATATCACCTGCTTCGCAGTGACTAAGCATCATAAAGCATTCAACTATAGATTTCTCAAAGATCATGCTTTTTCTGCTTTTAGATATTGTCTGCTACCAACTTAGTTATTCAATGGCAAGCGACACCAATGAACGAAGTTGTTTTTCTTCATTTTTGTGTTATGGAAGCATTCTGATAATTAGCATAATTGCTGGAATGATGCTGATTCCTGGGAGAATCGACAATCCCGTGTCATATGAGCTGCCACCTCCACCAAGTTTGTCTGGAAGTCTGTCTCCGAATGAAGACCTTAATTCAGCCGTTCGTATATTGAAGGATACTGTGAAAGGTCCTGAAAGTTTTGTTTTTCACGACGGTAAGCACCTGTGAAATTATAATGTTTCCCAAAATTATGTCAAATTGCTGTATCTCAACGTCTTAAAAAGTGAAAAAATTTGTCAATCATTTACAGGTTTAGTCAAATTAAATGCTCCTATTTTAAGAAGTGTTATAGTGAAAATCCAACTAATTTTTAAATGCGGCATCATTTTGAACCTCCTAGTGTGGCCAATGATTTTACGATAAGTTCATGGATATGTTAACTTATACAATATTTGACGATTTTAAATTTGAAAAAATTTCCTTGTTTTGCATGTTGCATGTGTTGTATACATATATGTAACAATGCTTTGGGCAGTTGATTTGAAAATTTTTACTTGTAGGGAAGTTGTCTAATTCTACATGAAGTCAATGTGGAAGTCAATTGAGGTGTTTAATGGCCTTCATAGCAATCGGAGTGGCTAAAGATAGTCAAACCCTTAAAAGAAAGAGAGCATCTTGAAATTATTGGAATGTTTTTGACTTCATTAAACTGCGAGGTTCGACGAAATGGCTGAAGAAGTGTCAGTCGCTGTTGACTACAAGAAAGCTGTGGTTCAGTCGGCCAGTACCGGCATCAGTCGCTGGCACCTCTCAATCATACGTGTGCTGGTAACATGACTCTGGCTCTATCGTAGCCGAAGGACAAGTCGTCTTACTGAGCGGCATCTTAGACTTCGCATACGATTTGCAAAACATTGGTGAGATAACGGTGCCTCAATCCATCGAACAATGGAAGTACTCGAAGAAGTTTAATCGACTGCTTGGTGATTGAATTCCTATCGATATTCACTACACGAAGTTTAAAGACTGTTGGCCTGTCGAAAGAGCTTGAGAGAATCATTATAGAGAGGTTGACTGACCAAGAATTTAATGACTTTACTTCATTGAAAACAGTAACCAAAAACATTTGACGAAGTTTCAGTGGAGGGAAATGCTAAACCCTCATTTCAAGGATCCCGAAAAGATGAAGAAAAATTGTAGCGAAGAATGCGAGATAGGTCGAATAAACCATGACGGCTAAAGCTTGATTTACTTTTTCCTTCTTTGACTTATCATGTCTTTGTTTTCAACTTGCTATACATAGCACAGTGGTTGCGTTCACACTTTTCAGCAGATGATAGGATATATTGAAACAGCTTCTTTTTAGCTGTAAATTTGATTGATTTTTCATTCATGAATCTTGGGTATTAAATATTTACAAAGTCAATATGACTATGAACTTCCAATATCCGCAAGATTGTTGGCCTCTCTCAAAGGTTTAAAATGATACATCGCATTTAAAAATTGGTTGGATTTTGACTGATGCACAACACTTTGAAAACAGGGACATTTATTTTGACTAACCCTGTATGTAGGCTGGAGACAAGGATAAGCGATAAGTCATTAATTTTGGAGTATCAACACTTGGATGAGCATGTCACATGAGCTAGCAGCCGTAAACGTCTTCTGCATGAACTATTTGTTTTAATGACTAAATCTATTTACAATTTCTTCTATGCGCCTGCGCTCTGAAATACAAAATAATTTTACAGCCAAGAAAAATGTTAAAATCCGGTGCGCCTCGATATGAACTTCACTCTAGCACATACACTATATGTTCAGCTAAAGGCAGTTGTGTTTTAATAGGAAAATGCGGAGGAAGTTTCAATTCATTTTCGGAGAATCATCTTCACTTTCAGGCTTCATCTATTCGGGAACTACCGACGGGAAAATCATAAAAATAAACAGGAAAAAAGAAGTTTCTGTTCTAGCCCAATTTGGAAAAGGAAGTAAGCCAAGTCAAACATTAAAATGAGAGAATTTATAATATAGTATTTTTATGTAAAAAAATGATAAATAGATAATGTCAGATGTCATCAAAATCAATCCTCAACATTATCCAACTGCTTGCTCTCGACCAACAATTGTTTCTGTGGTACGGGGGTTAATGCTTAACCCTTCGCTCCTTTGGTCGTGTGGTCGGGCATCGAGAGTGTCATTGCACGATTGTTTTCAGCTGCAATTGCAGTTATCACACCGCTGACAGTAAAGTCTGACAATGTCTGCACCCTCCAAGCACCTCACTGGGGGAGTAGTGATATAAAATCTTCATCATGTCACAAATGATCCCCAGCTGATAAAATGGCTCCATTCTGATGTCTGATTAAGTTAAGAATTTCAGAAATGTAAGCAATATTTTTGTCTATTTTTGACGTTCTTCTGGCGGTACACCTGAATTGTCTGTGGTTTTATGAGCTACGTATTAATTAATTCCTATAGATTGTCTTAGGTGATTATCTAGACTGTGAATCAATATAAACAGCTTTCCATTTGGTGAAATCGGAGATTGAAGACTATTTCCCTCATTAAAAAATCTCCGTCAATTATTTTGAGCGGCTGTGATGGTGGTTTTTACTCTCCAATGTTCCTGAGCCCGAATCTCAGAGTTGGCGTGTTCATTTAGAGCATCATATCAATCCAAGCGCTAGTTATCAACAAAATCGCTTCATGTTCCCATAGTGGGACAAGTTATCAAGTTGATATTCACTAAATTGTGCTACGTTGAATTTTCCATCCGTGACGGCTTGATGGTTTCCTTGTATGGCGGTTCTCCACTTCATTCGATTTATCGCATCGTCCATACGAAGCGATTTTTTCTATAATGCTGTCATTCTATGATTTCTTTCACGTCCAACAAGGCGGCGTTCATTCACATGCATTTTATAGACATGTTGACCTACTGATAGTCATATTTCCTCTTCGCATGCCCACACCATCTTATCCGCATCATCAAAAGAATGTTACCGAGATGCTTCAGGTGAATTCTTCATTGGAAGCTCTTCACTGGAACTGTGGTCGCAAGGAGAGACTCCGCACATCCAGCAGGTCATCCTCATTTCCTTTTCTTAGAGTCGCTTCAAACACTCCCATTGCTTGGCCCGTTTCATCTCAAGAACGCTATGTCAGCTGAGTGCTTCGTGTTATGAAAGTGTAAATTTCGTTCTTCTTCCTCGTTTTGCGTCTCTTCTTCTCGGTTCCGGGGCTGGATGAAGTTGCTATGACCCGTTTCCATTTCGAACGATCTAGATTCTAGAGCAATGACTTCCGCCGACACTTCTAGAGACTCCAGGTCTTCTTAGATAAAGCCTTGTCACGTCTTCTAAGGTCTTCCTTCTGACCGACAAGTGGTAAACTTCACTGATGATGTCATCCGTGTCCCTTTTCACATGGCCAAACCAGCGTAGACGTCTTTGCCGCAGATGAAGTGGAAGTTCGGGCAGACCACAATGTCTCGCTACTTCTTTGCTTGAAACTTTAACTTCAACCTGACCTTTGCCATGTACCTCATCATTCTTCCGTCAGCACTTCTCAGAAGCTCGACCAGCTTCAGGCTGAGTGGCCACGTTTCCGCGCCATAGATGAGGACCGATCTTCTACACATTTTATACACATGGGCTCTACACTTCAATGGAATGCCTTTGTTGGCAGGAAGACTGGCCAATTCTCTCCAGTTAATCCACTAAGTCATCGCATTGTGTTGCACTGGTAACCATCACCAAGCGGGACGCATCGGTGCACTTCGGACAGCACTTTCTTTGAAGGTGTAGAATTCACAGCCGAAATTGTGCTAACTTATGTGCACCCTCGGCTATTATTATTCACATGCATAAAAAGTGTAATGCAAGATGTTCCATAATCAGATCGACAATTAATGAACTTCAAACATGCAGATTTTAGTCTACCCGCCATCACGATTTTCTGCAAGGAACGAGGCTGTATGTGAGCCTTCTACTCAGAATGATGCACATCGTCTGCGTGTCTGCCGAGTTCTGTCTGGTTCCTCTTCTTATTAGACAGGTCAATGAAAGAAAAATGTGAATTTTATAGGAAGTAAATCCATGTATGTTATTATCATGCTTGAGATCAAAAATATATATGATTCAAAACATCAATATTCAGCAAAAATTCAATCAAGGAATTGCGTTTGCTGCTCTCAAGATTCTCTCTAAATTTAAATGTGTCAAGCTTCATTGCATGAGCGCATGATTTTTCACCTGAAGACATTCCATGCGAACAATTAAGGTTGTAGACTTGGCAACTCTAGCTTAATCATAGAAAACCCAGACAAACGATACTTTTGCGGAAACCTTGATCAGCTTCCTGTTACTACATGTGCTTTTTTTTGATCCTGGCTGACAAGAGGAACCGAGTAGAACTCGACAGACGCGCAGGTTCGTGGCAGTCATGGGGTGAATATCATCCTGTGAAAGTCTCATTTTTGCCTTCTTTCCGTGTAGAAACCCATTCTGATGACAGGACTATTTATGAGCACTGACCGACAACCACAATTCACCTCGAAATGAAGAATGCCAATGAAGTGTTGAAACTATTCTCGTTCTATTAAGTGCAGATGAAAAAACTGTCCAAATGGAAAATAATTCACATTTTCTGCACTCGACCTTAACATAGCTAAATTTCAGTCTTTGATTTGAGCTAGATCAAATGAATACCATCGTCGGAAAGTTCACACGCTAAATAAATTGGATCGTGAGTTTCATGTGATTCTGAGCAACAGGCCGAAGTGCCAGTGCAAAATTAAAGTTGATGAGGGAGGCCGATAAGTCGGCTCCGGGATTTCGATTCGCTGCAGAAACTGGCATCTTGTATTTTTGATTGATATTCTGTCAATCACTCACTTCCTGATTTTTCAGGCATAGTAGCAGAAAACATTTTTTAGACTACTTCAAAAGTTATTCATCTGTTAAATAAAAATTTGAAAAGCAAGTGCTTTTCTGACAATTCTCCATTTTTTCAGATAATCCCTATACTCATGGTCGTCCTCTAGGAATTCGCATGGACTCTACAAAAAGCTTTCTTTTCGTCGCAGACGCCTTCTTGGGAGTTTTCAAAGTCGATATAAAGACAGGTGAAGTTCTTACTGTATAGAAGATTGATATCATAGAGATGCGACACTCTATAATAACAAAGGACTAGATCGACCATGGATATCGGAAACAATAGAGCGTCATGCACATGCGTTGTCATGCCAACAGTACCCGAACGATAGCGGCTTCCAGTGGTTGGCAAATGGAAGATACTGACAGCTTATTATTTATATATTAATATTCACGGTTATTGTCATTTCTCTTTATAAATAAAAGCATTTTGATAAAATAACTTGCAATGGATCGCTTTGCGGCAAGAATCTACAGTTGTTGCATGTTCCAGTAATTTGCTCCTTCTAAAGATCTAGCAATCGCTGCATAGACGAGCAACTGAAATTATCATCAACAAGCAGCTGTAGTTCATTCTAGTCTCACTAACGTAAACAAAGCGAAAAGTCGGATTATATACACGTCCATATATGTTATTTCCGTATTTTCACTGCTAGAGCCAAAATCCTAACCACGAAAAGACTATAACACCCCAATAAACATGACTCGCACGCGGGATGATTCAGTCAGGAAAATGGAGAAATGCGATAAATGAGAGGAGCGATGTTATCCGGTCCCTAATGACACGGATATTCCGGGTGGTAATGACATTTTTCAGAATTAATTCGGTCTAATATAGTGTAGTGCGTTATGATGTAGATAGATGACATAAATTTTACATGGAAATCACATGATAGAAAGGCGTTTGATGTCGTTGATTGTAGAAAGAGCTTAGATAAAGCATCAACACTCCTTCATGCTTTATTAAGAACATTATATCTCAATTTGTAAAAGTTGAACATAGCATCTTTCCACAGTAAAGCAGTAAAGCAAAATAAATAAATTTGAAGACTCGAATCTCTTGACTCGAAATCTTAAAAAACAATCTCAGTTGCGACGTTGCCTTCCTAGATTTCTGTAAGGCTTTAATGAAATTCTTAATTCTCTTCTACTACAAAAATTACGCTATTATGGAAATCGGAATTTTGCGTTCATGGTTAACAAATTACTTGCGCGATAGCACTCAATGTGTTAAGATTTGAATAAATTGTCTTGCTCTACTCCAATTCGAAGTGGAGTTATTCAGGGCTCTGCCCGTGGGCCTATTTTGTTTTCATTTTTCATTGACGACTGAGACTCATGTGTATCCAACAGTTTAATATTTGAGCATGCTTTTTGAGATGATGTGAGGCTATTATTCGCGTATAAAAACAATTATCAACAATCCACCTTCCCGCAAAAACCGATCTCCAGTCAGACTTGAATTGAATCAAGGATTGGTCTGTGAAAAATGGTGCGCCTATATACCGGGTGTCCCACAAAGAAATTGCCCGCAAATATCGGACGTTTTAAAATTCAAATCTATAAGCGAACTATTGATTTCAAATACCCTATGAAAACGCATTAATTGATGAACAAAATATTTAATAGTCTGTGTGTCCCCCACGGGGTACTTCTACACCTCGTAGACGGTTCGGAAAAGAGTTCAGCAGATTTTCAAAGAGCTCGCCGTCATTCTCCATGTGTTTCAAGCTCCCTGGCCAAACGGTATTATCGAATAAGTCAAAACCAGAATTCCTTAACATCTCCTGTGTTCGCATTGCCTTAAAGCACGGAGCTTTGTCATGCAGCAAGGTAGCTTGATCAGCGTCATCTATGTTTTCCTCGTTTCTCAGAAACGGAAATATATTTTGCTCAAGTATAGCTTCACAAAAATATTCTCCATTCCATGTTTCACCGTCTTCTTTGATCACCCTAATCATTTTCTTGATGCTAAAGCAAATGAAGACTCCAATACAGGAAGAGCGAACCAACACCTCCTATTCCTTCTTTGTCCATCCATCAATCATAAGGATCTCTCCTTCTGTTGTTCCGAAAGGTTGTGAAACATCGTGATGTTTCACAATCACAATTGGAAATCATTTCACAAATCGCATTGAAATCATGTTGACTTAACGGTGAGTAGAAATAATACCTTGTACATGCTTGAATAAGAAACTGAAAAGACGACATATTGTTCGTGACAGATATTTGTACTTTCAATTCGTGAAAATCTTGTAAATTTATACATTACCATAAAATGTTTTGAAAGGTGACGTTATTCCTATCATTAATTTGATCGCATTCTAGGTCCGTGAGATGATACTAAAGTGCAAAAAGAACTTTGAAAATGCTTATTCAAACCCCATGTTCTGCGGGTACATCTTTGTGGGACACCCGGTAGTTTAGTAAATGTAGCATGATGTACTTTGGTCATAATAGTCATGACATTCTGGCTGTTGGTTTTTCATTAATGAAAGTATTATTCCTCATGTGACCATAACAAATGATCTTGACATAAAGGTTGATGCAACTTTGGATTTCAAAGATAAAATATTTTTAATGCTTCAGCGTCAAATCGTGTGGTAGGCATGATTAAGAAGTCTTTTTACAATAGCGTTTAGCCAGCTCCTTATCATGTTGTACAAAGCTCAAGTGAGAGCTATACTTGATTTTGGTGGCATCATGTGTTATTCATTTCATCAATACCCTTTGATCACGCTGAAAAATGTCAGACGATTTTGTATTTGTTCTCAAATCTGAATAGTTTAAACCACAGATCGAAGGTGTTCAATTTAAATTTGTTGCGTCTTGAAACTGGTCGACCGCGTTATAATCTTATTGTTTTATTCTAGATAATGAATCAACAGTGTGATGTTTGTTCAAAAGCATTGTTTCCGATTTTGGACGCGCAAATATAACGAATCCCCATCAAAAGTTAATCGGTCCCCTATCAAAACTTTCATGTCGTCAACATCTTTCATGGTAAATGTGACAAGCAGGTGAAATTCCCCTCATATTCATGGAAGAAATGTTTTGACTGTTACTTAAATATCAATTTCAGCTTACTAATCTCGTTGCGACATCTAGTTATGATCTTCTTTGCTAATGTTTATTTTTCATTATTTTTATTCTTCGCACTCGCAGCCGGGTGGGTTTGATATTTGTTCATCACTTATTCGTGTAAATGTTGTATGTACTCATTATAAAAAATATATCATCGTCAAAGCTGGTCTTTGATGCAAAAAACAGAAGTTCATCGATCTCACTGCATTTGGTGCGGTTTCCTACTCGATCAACAAGGACGCAAAAAGTAGCGACTTACTTGCGGGACATGCTGTGCTTGAAAGATGAATAATCATTCGGTTACTTGATTAATAGTTGTAATTAAAATCGGAAGTGCACGCAATCTCTGTTCACTAATCAGCTGATCATTAGCTTAAAAACGAGGAAGAGAACGAAATCAGTGAATGCTGAAAAGTTAAAAAAATCTCCTTAAATAGTACAGTACATAATATGAGGTTCCATACGGCTGCAAAGAACTTGCTCGTAAGCTAGCCACCTATCTGGAGATATTATCAGTTGGCGGCATATTCCCATAACTCCTATCATGGAATTCACCACTATTCGTGTTCGCCGTGATCCTCGTGTAAAACTAAGAATGGAAAGGACAAGACTGAGAGAATTAATCGGAAATAGTTCCGCTGCCGGACTTTCTAATGTGTTCGCTGAACGTGGCATGATAGCAAGAGTTTTCTGGTCCATTCTCTTTGTTTGCGGTGTCATTGGTTTTGTCATCAATGTACAAAGGATAATTGCATTATACCTCAGTTATCCGATTGCTTCAGCGTCTAAAGATGATCCCGACGGCTTTAAATGGCCTGAAATAACTGTCTGTAATCCAAGCTGTCCATTTGACTTCGATGCTGCATACGAGCCTGTTTACAACAGGAAGAGGCTTCAGAAATGGAGACAGTTATCTCATAGCATTAATAGAAGTGTTGACCATTTTTTTGATGCCTCGTATGATGCCGCAGTTGGAACAGTTAAAAGACCTGCAAATTTCTCGATAAGCGATGGGAGAATAAACTCGTCTGTGAGCGACTTTTCAAATGGATATGAATCAATTGAAGAAATTGAGATGATGATAAAATTATCTTCTCTCAACTTGAAAGAATTTTTAGACCAACATCGCTCTTTGGTCGACGTCGACATATCATATGAGTACACTCTAAATATGGAAGATGTGATGTTTGGTCACGATACACTTCCAATCGGACCGTTCTCAAATGACAGCTTCATTTTTTGGAGGTCTGCGAAACCGTTTCATTCAATTAGCCTCTGTTCCGTTGTGGAAGTGCCGCGATTAAAAAAGTTTGTAAACAAATTAGTGAACGTCAACTCCGAAATTAAGATAAATCACATCGATTTATTCATCCTTTTGAATAAGCAAAGTTATAAGCATTTCAATTCGTTGCAATACCTGACATCTAATTTGTATTTTACACCTCCTGGGTACAGCACAATTACCCAGTCAGATGGTGGTCTGTACTTGTACGGTGGCGAAAAGACATACATAACTTTGACATTGAAACATCATCAAAGATTAAGACAGAAAGCTGAATGTATTCAAAGACCTTTCACGTTTTCCCTGTTCAACGTCTTCTTCACAGAAGTAAAAACGTTCAGTGGGAATCACGAAGATTGTTTGATGTATTATTTGCAGCGTTCCATTGTGAATAAGTTTGACTGTTACTCAATAAAATACCCCATTTACAAATTTGATAATCTTACAAAAAAACGAAGATTGTGCTTGGATACAAGATATTACAACACACAAGACATATTCAATCAATCTTATTATTTTCATTTGCTTTGGAAATTAAAAATGCATCAATTTCGAAACAAATGCAAAGCATTTTCCCGTCGAGCTTGTGATCACTTGATATATACAACCAGCAGTACCGTACATCGCGCAACTCCTGAGGTCACTAAAGCCTTGAAAGATTCACACTTTACGCTTCAACCAGATCAATCCGTCGTGCGTATTTTTGCCAATGACCTTGTGATGCTTCTTAAAGATGAGTATCAGTTTCCTCTTGAGCAGCTGATTTCTGAAATTGGAGGAACACTCGGTCTTTGGGTAGGCCTCAGTGCTATCAGCCTTTTTGAGCTATTAGAGATCGCTATCAGAATTATTATATTTCTATGGAAAAGTATTTCTTGGAGATTCTTGCGGAATCGAGAGCCAGTTTGAAATACTCTCTTTTTACATGATCAATATTTACTGATGTACTTTTGATGTCTCGAGAAAAGAAAACGCTTTGTTTCAAAGATTGAGAAAAATTGTCTCCTCAATATGGTCTGCACAACATTTCTTGTGCTCGACTATGTTCTTACGTCAATAGTCGAGCAGCATACTTTCTCGACCACATCAGTTGAGCCTGTAATCTGTGATAACGGGCTTTCAAAGTTTAATGCTCAAAGTCAAAACTTTTCAATGATTGCAATGTTTCAGAACTCATACGCAGATACTGGCGGTGACCATTCATTCTATTTGTGTAATTTAGCACCGTGATGTGGATATATTCAGCACCAGTCCTCTCTCGAAGACTGTGTTTCAGAGGGTCACAACATGGATGCCTCACGGAGCGATCATTCCTTGTATTTTTTACATATTACTGAAATGCGCTATAAAAGCCGTCGCTAGGTCAATCTACTGTGCTTCCTGCGTTGATGTATGTGTGCCCTACCCCCTATTTCTTGATCTTCTGATCATTTGATAGATGATGACATTGATAGAATCGTGGCAAACTATTTTGATGTTGTAATTCTCCGTCAACGTATACTAAAGATGCCTGCGTCGAATGGTTATCTCCAAGATGGTGAAATATGGGACTAACTTGATGATATTCGGCCTTGAATTCAGCTTGAAACAATTTACTAAGTTGCTTCCTTATGTCTGACGCTGTTTAATGTTTTGAAGAAATGTCTTCATGTCGATGTCATATTCGTTCTAATTGCTCGTTGTCTAAATGCAAGTATTATTGAAGCATTGTTCATGATTAAATCGTGAATTGCAAGTTAATAAGATTACAGATCTATTCAGGTCATAGTGGTGTTCTTATCCTGTAGAAATGATAAGTTAATAGTCGTGTGATGTACTTGAAACGCAACAGGTAAATTTCGTTGGTATTGCATGTATTCATACCAAAATTTAAATGCGCGATGTTTTTAGACATTTGACATCGACAAGCATCGATAGGACTACCTCTATTGTAGTCTTTTACAGTGGCGGGAGCAGTTAATCGATTCCGCACGATTAATCGTGCGATGGAATCAATCGTGTGATTCTTGAATGACCAGGAATCGTGCGATTTTTTTTGCTATCTGACTGCTCAATGTAATTTCCTTGATGAGGTAGAAACAGTGCTTTTATTCACTCTTTCATCGCTTTAGATGATTGCAATGCGCGGGTGCTCGTTCCTGAGATCATGCATGACTAGTCAGAGTTGCCGTGTGAGATCTCGATGGGAGTTCCCCACATAGCTTTAAGCATGTTTGCATAGGCCACGTACACCATTTTTACGAATTATACTCGTACATGTTGTCAAGGCAGTCAAGAATAGTAGGTCCTTATGATATTATATATCTGCATTGAAATCATATAAATACATTGATAACAATGCGCTTAGTGCCTTTTTTACATTCAGCATGTGTACTATGAACATAACCCGCACAATGCAATTGCACTTGCAGATTTGCTGATTATGAAGATTATAAAGTACCAGTTCGCCTGGACATGGAATAGAAAGATTGAGAACTATTTATACACTATACAGACTTTAACTATTTAAGCGCAAAATTCCTTGGCAGTAGCAGACGCTGCACCTTTCTCCCTACAAGGGCTCGTCAGTGGGGTTCGCAATGACCCAAAGTAGCTTCAAATATCTCGAATGGCTGAGCAAACCGAAGGACCGAAGAACGGGCTACTCTGTGTTTATCAAAGTACTTTGGTGTTTATCTATCCTGGCTATGCCTTGCGGCTGATAATCAAAAAGATCATAGAGGATCAATTGTAAATATTTTAAGCTAGTCTGGGCCATTCCGAGTCGTACTGCACACAGCATTTTTAAGCTTAAAATTGTTCAAGTCTGATGACGTCTCTCTATTAGATTTGCTCATGTTTTGCAAACGTTATAGGTTTAATAGTTTGACTTAATTGATGCGCAACTATACCTATTTCAGAACTGATAGAGGAAACGGTAAATACCTACCTACTACAGCTATTAACAACAATGAAATTAAATAAACAATGGATCAAATTGCCATGCAAAAGATGTGCGGCTGGTAGGATTCGAACCTACGACCAAGGTTAACTAGACCTGTGCTCTAACCAACTGAGCTACGAGCCACTTACGCGACTCTGTCAATTGGCAGGATCAAACCCTCACCACCACACATCAGTTGTCAAGGCAATAATAATCAATGGATAAATAACACGTCACAATTGTGACCGCCGACATTAAGGCAAGTAGCGGGGATCGATTGTCCACCAAAGCATCTTAAGCCATGTCGTGAATGCAATTAACAACAATGAAATTAAATAAACAATAGATCAAATTGCCATGCAAAAGATGCGCGGCTGGTAGGATTCGAACCTACGACCAAGGTTAACTAGACTTGTGCTCTAACCAACTGAGCTACGAGCCACTTACGCGACTCTGTCAATTGGCAGGATCAAGCCCTCACCACCACACATCAGTTGTCAAGGCAATAATAATCAATGGATAAATAACACGTCACAATTGTGACCGCCGACATTAAGGCAAGTAGCGGGGATCGATTGTCCACCAAAGCATCTTAAGCCATGTCGTGAATGCAATTATGTTCGATAAAACATGATTGATAAAGCCAAAAGAACCACAACTGCGAAATGTATTTAGCAAGAATATACTTCATAGTACATGTACTAATATAGTGCTTGCAGTACTTCTGTAATGGCAGATTTGCAGTAGAAAAATGGATTATCAAGACTTTTCAGGCCTTATTTGCAACTTTTTATGTGTTCTGATATATTATGGTGCTTTCTCAAGCATTTGCAAATAGACTGTATCGCATTCTATATATATCAGGGTCTAGTTATAACTTCAATCTAAAAAGACCATGACTGTCACATGCTCTCTATGTATTTTAATGGAAATTATCAATCTTTTAATGAAAAATGGTCTAGAAATAATGAAAGCTGGATTAACTGTAAGCTTCAAGTCACTAAATATCAAAATAATGAGAATCGCGCGATTTTCGATTAATCGTGCGCTGAGTCGCATGATTCGGAATCGTGCGAAAATCGTATCGCGACAGCCACTGGTTTTCTACAATTTTACGTATCTTCTATTTATTCCATGTTCAAGCGGTAGTAGGTTGTTTCAGCATAAACAAGGTTTCCCCATAGATAGAACTCATTGTGAGAGTTCTATCGTGGCGCAACGTGAGGTCCATAACGCCATTCCGTATTATGGAGGGGTTCTGTATGTTCCGTTAACTGCTTCTTTGATCGAATTGGTTAGGTGTTCATCCCGGCGACATGTAATGGCGCTCGACCTAAAAAAGAATGAAGACTATCAGCAAGCTAAGAAACGCAAACGTGTTGCTGAACTGGATTGTGAATTGAACAAGATTGAAACTCAAAAATCGATCTTTAAAGAGAAACAGTGTGAACTTGACGATCGAGCTACGGCGCTAAAAAATTGAAGACAAGTTTGTGACCATTTGAAAACCAGATAAAAGTGTAATTCGTCAATGCATAATTGAGTATTTGAAAACTATAGCATTGTTGTTTTTAAGCCTTAACGAGACAAAACGAGTTTACGATTAATGCTTTGGAGCTAAGCGTTTTATTAGACAAAAAGCAACAAAAAGAGAAAATATGAAATACATGTACTAGCAGGTAACGGCACTGTTAAAATACTGATAACACGAAATGGGCATTTTATGACTATCATAAAAATCTTGATAATCTCGTGGATTTGAAAATTCCTGATGTAGCAGACACCCTGTCCAAGCCATGAAGTGTAGTTTGATTACAGCTGACAAAGCTGCAATTCAATGTTTCACTTGTCGGATATTGTATTCAATCCAGTTTATTCAAAGCTGTCAAACAGTGCACGTATAGCTTGGAAGAAACACAAGCGAACAAAAGGATGATAAAAAGATAGGTTGTGCTGTCGGGTAGACCTGTGCACATAATTAGATTGTTTAAGCATATCACTAATTGTAGCAATCTTGGGAAGAAATTGAGCGCTCTAAGTCTATGACAAACAGACACACCAACTAGACAATGAAATTCTGCCTGTCGATAGTTTAGAAACGGTTTCAGAAATCATTGGTCACGCGGTCCGATATCTATGATTCGTACAAATCATACATCGAGGAAATAATGGGCCGATTTTTAAAACGGGGGGTAAGTTAAGCCGCGGATCATGGAATGCCGCGGCCTCACTAGGCCACGGCTTATCTTTGCATTTATAAAACGAGGATGAACCGCGGCCTACCGAAGTCGTGGCTTTGAGCCGTGGTCTATCTCTGACACATCAGCCACACCGATGAAACGTTAACTCGGACGTCATCTTGATGTCATTTCAATCAAGGCCACTATCTCATTGGATTGATTATCAAGAACGATATCGAGAAGAAGGTTTCCTATCAATTTCCATGAAATATTAAATTTGTTAAAATAATGAACTCTACAATGATTGGAAAGTAGTGATAATACATGTTATTACATGTATATATGAGTAGTTATCTAATAGGCTGACTTTGACAAGAAAAAGAGAGCCGCGGCTTAGTCTGTGCAAGCGAAGCTTGTTTTAAAAAGAGAAAATAGAAAGCCGCGGCTTAGAGAGAGCCGCGGCTGAGAGAGTGAGCCGCGGGTTAGCCCGCGGCTTTGAAAGTCGTGTTTTATTAAGTGAAAGTTTGTTAGACCGTGGTCTAACTGCGAATTGAGCCGTGGCTTAACTTAGCCCTCGTTTTAAAAATCGGCCCAATGTCAGTTTGGCAGAAAACTGTGGCGACAATTCGGTTGCACCCACAGAATTAGATTGTTCAACTCTTTCACTTTTCTAGAAGTGCAGACTGATTCAAAACAATGGCACATGCAAGAGCTTACTAAGTGGGCAGAAAGAAGTCTTTAATACCTTGCAGAGATAGGAAAAATAGTCGTGCGTCGCTTCCGGATTTCTCTGAATTCCTTCAAAATGCTCCGATCGCCAAGATTCCTTCAGATTTGAAGAATTTAGATCATTGCGCAAAAGTTTTCTCGACAATGTTGGGCCTTCCGATGATTATTTAAAAAGTTAGCAGGCGTACGAAAAAACGTTCTCAAACTTCTCTGTAGAACTTGACATCGTCTGTGTCTCTTTGCTGCATGATCCTGTTGATAACAGTCACTGAAGCTTCGCACAATTTGGCGTATTTCATCATAGAAATTGACAACAATAAAACCTCTAGAATGGAAATTAAGCTTCATGCAATGCAACTTAGTTCCCCCGGATGTGCCGCGACCTTGAGTCAATTTCCATTCTAGCGAACTTCACATAAACAGTTTATTTCTATGTATTTCATATTGAACTGGCTGCTCATTGTTCGATTGCTATGGTATGTCAGCAGATTGCGCAATTTCATTAAAGTTACATGTTCCAATGTTTCCTTTCTAGTCAAGCAGAAGAAGAGACGACCTGTTAATTCTGTGGATCTGTGTGAGCACTGAAATTTAGATTCAACAAATTATACGGCATTATATTCCCGACGGGTTCTCATGCGAGGTCAAGTTGAAGTGGTGATTCCTCTCGAGTCGAACAGATTCGAACCTTGTACCTTCTGCACGTCTGTACTGAAGCGCTTCCTTTGACCACCTGGGCTATCCTACCAACTCATCAGCATTGTCTCCTAAGTGTTTTTCTTGGTTCCATATTATCTTAATTTCTGACCTGCCAGTTTTTCTAAATTTGACTCTTACGAGGACATGAATAATACGGGCAAACAGCAGAAGCAATTAAAGTGAAAACATTTAAAAAAAGGAACACAACAGCCTGGATGTATCCAACCGAAACTATTTCAAACATTCCTTAAAGTACTTCTGTCCCGTATTTGTCAGATTATCAGGCATTTAATTCTATTTACAGGTGATCACGAGAAAGTGTTTCCCTTTGATGATACATATAACACAACTTTTCTCGACGATATCTACGTCCTTCCAAATGGGGAACTAATTGTCACTGAGGCTTCTAACAAATATTTGATGGATAACATCCTGTTGGACTACCTTGAAAATTCTGGGACAGGGCGGTAAGTGCTTCAAATGTGTAAAGATTTTAGACAATTTCGCATGCCTGTCTATGCTAATGACAGACTTTTTACAATGCAGTGATGTCCAGTTTGTATATCATCGAAAAATATTTGTTTTTTTACAACCTCCGAGAAATTCTGTGGCGACTCTTGTATTAATTTTTTACTCATCCCTGCCCCAGCCAAGACACGGAACCATGCTAGCAAGATAAGGGTGGAACAGGCTTCACACACTTGCGACTCTCAACAGGTTGGGGTTAGTAATCTCTAGTGAGAGCAGTGGCACCTCCCAATGCGGACAGACTCGAACCTTTGACCTTCTGTGCTTCTATACCGAAGCGCAGTCCTTAACCAACTGAGCTATCCTACCACCTGAGTGAGATAGATACTACAACTCGGCCGAATGGAAGAAATTTGCTCGTCTGATGTACTTCCGAGTATGAACAAAGTTTGTCACAAAACAAAGTAGATCTGAACGCCAAAAATATTTTTAAATTCTTCAAAGATGAAACTTCTTCGGCATTTACTTTGCAGATTATTGCGAATAAACTACAAAACGAAGACGTTTGAAGTGATCAAGGAAGGATTACACTTCGCCTATGGAGTTCAACTCGATTTGCTGAATGAAAATGCTGTTCTTGTCTGTGAAACGCAGCGAGAACGCATTTTACGTATATTCTTCAAAGGGCCAAGAAAAGGAGAATCTGAAATGTTCAATGACAATCTTCCTGGTACACCAGATAACATTCGTCCAAGCGAGAAAGGTGATGGCTATTGGATAGCTATTGCAGTCGTTAGATCAAAGGAAATTGACGGACAATTTCATCGATTCAGTAAATGGCCACGTGTGCGATTATTTTTATCAAAAGTAAGCTAATTTCAGATGCAAGCATCTCCACGTCTTGACGGATCTAGAAATTTTGGGTGGGGTGTACTCACAGAACTAGATTCATCTGCGCGCGCTTCGGTTTCCTAGAAAGGAAGAATTGTATCCAACCTTAATATCGAAATGCCACTTCACAGAATTAGACAACTTGCTCCTTCTCGAATGGATAATTCGTGTATCGCTTGCTATTGGAAATGGCAGACAATAAGCTGTCATCAGAGGACATCAGAGCCTGTGAAAGATGCGTGCGTGCTGTGATGTCACTTCGCACACACCAAAACACACATCGATGCCTGGCTTCGATTCAGTGTATGTACTATACAGTGAGAAATGCCGAGGAGAGGATGTGAAATCATCAAGTGAACTAATTTTCATACGCCTGTTACTTTTTTTAATAATGATCGGAATGGCCAACATTATGGAGAAAATTTGTGGGCAGTGATTTGAATTCTTCGAATCTGAAGGAATTGTGGCAATCGAAGCACTTTGCTGGAACTAACATTAATCCGCAAGCAACGCACGACTTTTTTCCTATCTCAGTAAGGTATTAGGAATTTCTTTTTTGCCCACTTAATAGGTTCCTCGATGCGCCGGCGGTTTCGTATTAATCACACTTCTAGCAAACCGAAGCAGATAAACAAAATATTTAATTCTGTGGGTGTACTAGCATGTATAGGTCTACTTACATACTTGAAAGCTAATGAAATGTAAATGTATCAGCGGTTATGATGAGAAATGTTTGGGGTTTAGATCAGCATTTACGACCACAAGTTTGTATATTTTACCAAATTATGATGTAATTTATTACCTCTATTTATTTGTATATTTATAGATCATGCATTTGCATGGTAGAAGACCTCCGCATCACTTAAAGCAA
Source organism: Prostheceraeus crozeri (assembly GCA_907163375.1). Lineage (NCBI taxonomy): Eukaryota > Metazoa > Platyhelminthes > Polycladida > Euryleptidae > Prostheceraeus > Prostheceraeus crozeri. The sequence goes on along the minus strand of CAJQUW010002058.1, from coordinate 670,857 downwards.
TTGTGCATGTACAATAGTTAATGAAATTTTATGTATGAGCACAAATAGAGAATCTCTCATTTCACTTTTTCAGTAAGCAAATGTATTTGTTGCCATGATGGTCGCAATACCATTAAGTTGCAGACCATAAGTTTACATGGCTAAACGACAAAAGTTTTATTTAAAACTGCGTCTTCAATTTTTTCTTCGATGAGATGTAGTAATGTCCGGTGGCGGTTCGTCCATTAGGCAGGTGGGGACCAGCGAAGTTTTGAGATTCGATTCGAATCGAAGTTGTGATTCGATAAAAATTCGAATCGGTTCGATTCGACAGGTAAAAGATAGCTCCATATGTTGTCCTTTGACATGCAGCCTCTTCTCGTTCGACACGACTTCAAAGTGAAGCTTTAATAAGCTTGTGATGTTGGATTCTCACTGAAAGCAGTTGAAGACGCAGCTGCTAAGCAAGAGCTACTCCAAGCAGCTATAGTACGTGCTACATGTTGTTCAGATGACTTACGATTCCTGAAATACATTAATGCAAGCCGGAATGATGAAGGTGATGTTCTGTTTATAAATTTTCAATCACGGGCTTGTCCAACCTTATATGACAATTACAGCATTAGCAGAAAGTTTATGGTAAAAACCCATTTTTTCTTTTCGATATCGATTTTTATTAAGAAAATAGAGTTCAACTCAATGAAGCTGCTTGAAAACAGTTAATGAATGTTAATGCCAAACAAGAAGAAGCTTACCGTCAGAACAGATAAAGATTGTCAATATTTGGTTGGATGTCCTTTATTATTCAATTCAGGTGAAATATTCGGGGCACAGACAAAACCAAGCGCTCACATTCTTCCCTGGATAACATGCGACACCAGCATTGAATAATCTCCTTTTTAGTTGTTGCAAACTGTTGATATTATTGATGTAAATCTTTTTTCATTGAATTCCATAGATTTTCAATGGGATTCAAGTCTTGACTGTTTCTAGGCCAGTCCAAGACTTGAATCCCATTGTCGCTAAGTCAACGCATTGTCTTCTTCAACGTATGACAAGGAACATTGTCTTGTTGCAGTATTGGATTTTGAATTTGAGGCATCATATAAGGCAGCATTTTATTCAGAATGGAAATATACTTTTCTGATTTCATTCTTGCATTCTTCTCCAAAAAAAGTCGCCGTCCACGTCCATGTCCATGTGCACTAAAACAGCCCCAGACCATCAAAGAAGGGGACTGTTTTACTGTCTTGGTGTATTTGACATTGTGAGGCGACGCAGAAGAAAGTCGTCGTACAAAGCGATGTTTATAGAAAAATTAGGATAAAAAATAGGATTCGTCACTAAACATTATGCGTCGCCAGTCATCAGATGTCCATGATCGGTACTTTTGACACCACTGAAGTCGTTCACGCCTTGCCGCACTTGTAATCAATAGTTTCCTGACGGCAACTTTCGCGGGTATATTTAAATCACGGGATAGACGATGACGTATTGTTCGTGTTGATAACTCAGATATATTTCCACCAATAGCAGATTTAAGGTCAGTCGATGTGACGAATGGATTCATCAATACAGCACGGCGTAACAATGCATTTTCTCGTCAAGTTGTTTTCCACTGTCTGCCCGATCGACGCAAATTGGCAGTGGATCCAGTTCCTCTAAATCGTTTGAAGACAGAACTGACCGATTGTTGGGAGACTTCACAAGCTGATGAAATTTCCTGCTGTGTCATTTCAGTGTTTTCACTCAATACGATGATCTTTCCTTCCGCTACGTCCGACAGTTGACGAGCCTTCCCCATGACTACACACAAAATGAGTGGCGGCACCTCTCGAGGCGGACAGACACGAATCTGGGGCCTCCTGCCCTTCCGCACCGAAGCGCAGCTTTTACGACCTGATTTATAAATCGGAATAGACTATACTGATCTGAGAAACTTTATCTTGACTGCTTATTACCTTTCCACCGGCAATGTATCACTGTATCATTTAATAGCTGTCTAAAAACGCCTCTGGCCTGCCTGCTTTCTCATTGGTAATCTTTTCTTTTGGCCCATGTTCCACTGAAACGTAGGGTCGTGACATATGAAAAGCTTTCTATATTTAACTCTTGTTGCTTTGAAAACAAGGTGATAAATTGCAGTCCTTTGATATCGAATTCACAAATCGAATGGTAGCTTTTGTGTACCTCCAGCTCGTTTGCAGTTCACCTATCGCACGGCTTTTTATGTTTGGGAATTGTTATCTTTTGATGTTTGTTCACTACTATCCTGTCGGTGCTCGCAGTTTGGAGGATTTCTTCGTTGCTAATGTTATGACGTTTTCGTGATGTTCATCTTGTTATTCATTGCTTTTCAATAACTGAACTTCTTTTCCTTGTCTGTTTTGTACGCTTAACTATTTGTCATGCGAGTTCAGAATCAACAGGTGCCACCATTGGTGCAACTATAAAGAGAGTAAGAACTTTTTGTTAGTTCATTGACGGTTTTAACCTCCGTTTTATTGATTCTGTACGTTGACTGATGGACCTGTACAGTAGAAGTGCTAGCATTAGTGAAAATCGAATTTGATGGTTTTAGATTATCGTTAACGTGAATGCTCTTGTCCTGCACCTGAAAATATTGTGTTTATTTCTTATTTTTTTATACAGATAAATGCAATGTTTCCCTTCTGCATCAAGGCATTTTCCCACCCTGGTCATTTTCCTCTACAATTGAGGCATTTACATGTAGTCTGTTCTGAAGTTACTTCAATTAGCTACATAATTTTACGAAAGCACCATATTTGCTATTTTTACAAATGCAATATATTGTCAAGTTAACAAGAAAATTGTAGCATTTCTGTCAATAGAGTTGTTAAGATGCGTGCTAACTTTACTATATTCAATAAGTGTCCTTTCTTACAGTTTCAACAATTTGACAATTCCTCAATTTGAATAATTTGAATAAATTCAACAATTTGACAATTTCTCGTTAACAGAGTCACAACGCATGTGTAGATGAGATATGATTGAGAAAGGCTAGACATTTTGTACACGCTCCAAAGCCCCTCCCGTCGATCTGTCTTGACTAGCATGAAAACATATTCTGCGTTAAAATAAAAGTTGAAATCACAAGTTGAATAATATCATTGTTGCCTTTTAAAAAAGATGGAGCAAAACTGATGCTGTTGATGGAAATTTAGTATTCCCATCATTTCACATTTTCATACTGCGTCAAGGGAAAGTAGACGGCTTCATTAATCATACTCTCAAAGTGGAACTGCACAATTTGCGCACTGTCAATGTTGATTAAAGCTGCTACAGACAACAAAGAAAATGTCACGAGTGGAGCATGAAATCTCTCGAATGATTCAAATTTCACTGAAGTACAATCATTAGATTATATTAATCGACAAAAGAGAACTGCAACCAGGGTTTCGAAGCCGGAGCCGACAGAAATTGCCACGGTTCCGGCTTGAAGCTTTATTATGTATACATTTGAATCTAGTCACTTTGCAACCAAAAGTGATATTTGTATGTCTTGCTGAAGCGAATGCAAGTGTGTCATCGTTGTAGGTAATCGCTTTAAACCTTTCAAAATCTACTGGCCTCTACATCCCCTCTCAATACATAGCCTTCTGCGAATCGATTCTAGATATCGGACTTCCTTAAGATTGTGTCATTAACCGAAAGCACAACTGTCGGACGAAAAGGTCGCTTGGCGAACAATACATGCATTCTCAGTCATCATTAAAACACACTTGACTTATCATTAAAATACATTATTGTTTCTTACCATAATTTTTCCATAAAAATGCATGTCTATTTTATAGCTGCCTTATTTCTAGAAATAAATACTCCGAAGAAGTATTAGAATAAAATGAATTTTTATGTCAATTTGGAAATATCCAATTGATGTATCCATTGTTCCATTGTATATTCCATTGGAAATATCTACCGATGATGTATGCAAAAATGTATTTAAAGACAGTTGTTTTCTGCTAAAATTAAATCAAAATATTGTGTTTGACGACAAAAATAGCAATTAGATGAATCTAAATGTGTGAAGCTTCTTAAACAATGGTATTTGTGAACTGCATGATCTAGAAATGGTTCTACACTTGCCGCAGTAATTCTCAGAGAAAGCGCAGACTGATATCATTTTACCGAAAACCTCAGTCTGCTTCGCATTGGATTTATATGTGATTTCTTTGTTCTTGTCTGACAAGAAGAGGTACTGGGTAGACATTGACAGATGTGCACTTCCGTAGTAGCCACAGGGTGTACATAATTATATGAGTCTCATTTTCGGTCTCGTGTTGGCGGCCTGACGATATGTCGAAGGGCCTTAGGTCGTAGTCGGAACCGTGGTAGAGAGTCTGCGACGGCCCTAGTGCCGTGATAGCTGAACCACGGCTCCGAAACCCTGATAGCAGGCATGCTTGCACCCAACTTGACCTAGTTTCCTTTACAGCCATTATCTAAAATATAGTTCGTTGCATTTTTTCTTATTTGCAGATTATGCCCTATCTTCCAGTGGAAGTGCAAATCAAAATGATGACACCATACGACTACAAAATGGCAGTGAAGGTGGATCTGAATGGGAAAATTGTGGAGTCCATGCATGGACGTGATGGAAATCTTCCATTAATAACTGAAGTAGCGGAGTTCGGCGGCGCATTCTACATTGGGAATTTTGAGAGCGTCGGATTGGCATATATCAACAAGGATTGCATCAAAAGCTCCAATTGTTTCTTCGACTAACTGACATTTGAACATTTTTCTTCAATTATCCCGTGTTTTTTGGATTAGGGGCCATCTATAGAGAAAGTCCGCAAAGTAGGGACATTTTCTGCACCTCCCCTCCTTGTCTGCATGTGTCCTGAGCTTTCGAAACTCCTCCCTCCGCATGTCCGCATTTTACACAACTTTCAACTCATTATTTGTGCCTGAACAACAGACCGTATCAATACTTAAACGAATGTATGAATGTCAGTTTATACTACATCACATGTATTCCATGATTAGTAAAGCTTGCAATAGGTCTCTATTCAGTAGATCCAAAAGACGTCAGTAGGCATTATCAATTATCAGTAGACCTATGCTACAATAGCAGTTTTCTATAATTCTCAAATTCCATAATAGCCTGTTTTTATTATCTGCTACATGCAATTTTTACGCGTGATAATTAGCCACTTATCCAATAACTTCATATCTGTAATCAAATCGTGTTTTTTAGAAACATTTTTTCGGTAAAATTGATTAGTACTGCATCTTTTTGTACATTCAACGAATCCTAAAATCTTAACGTCATGATGAAGTTGAATGATGCCTTACACTGCCTGTCACTTTTCATTAAAAAATCTGTCGTCATGTTAAAATCTGCTTCAAAAAAACGCTCAATTTTCTTTCAGCAGGCCTACTGACCACTTATGAAAGTAAAATGTATGTCAAAATAGTCTATGGAACATAAGGTTTCATATGGTATATCGTTTATTAAAATTGAACCAGGATTTCCTAACGAAAATTACATTTGAAAATAGGTTAACTTTTTTTGTTCAATTATTTATGAAACGGTCTGTATACCCAGCTGGTGATCTAATCAATCATCGTCTTCCTGAAAGGAGAAAGGAGGACAACAAAAAGTAGACAAAATGTTGGATAGCTCAAGATTTGACATCCTCGTGTTCATCTCCATGAGGCTGCTGCTTTATTCCAACAATGCATTCCGTTACTTACGCATCGTGACTGATTCAGCAGCATTCGCTGCGCTTATCCATCAAGCTTGCGGACGCGTCCGCATTTTCCATTAACAACATCGTCCGCTGTTGTCTGCATTTTCGAACCCCTTTCCCTGTCGTGGCGGACGTTATTTTTTTTTTTATTTTTTTTGGATGGCCCCTTAGGATAGTTTAGAAAGAATTTATGTTTTCTTGTTAATCGAATTTCTAATTTCATGTCTGTTTACTAATTAAATTGAAAGCTTTATCGGGAGAATAATAATATTCTCAACTGACGCCAAGTGCAGTACTTGCCAAATACAGTGCCATCATTTCCAATGTTTTCCATTAATTTTGAAGGTGATTTTCTATTAATTGCGTATTGACACTTCATTGTTTTATTTAGATTTTGCTTTTAAATACATTTTACACTTGTCAGACATAAGAAAGTTTAGTTTTCATTCTTTGGATGGGACTTGCTCTTTTAATAGCAACATCGATCAATGTGTTTGAACAACTAAATTATGAAAGTGGGTATACACTAATGATGAGCGTCGGGTCGGGTACAAATGTCTGACCCGAACCCGACAAAGAGTGCCAGAACCCGACCCGATTATATTCGATAAATCAGAAACATTTCTATATATAAAACTAATGTTTGATCGTAATGTGATACCGCGCGGTAGTCTAACTTCTTAGTAGTATTATTTTAGTATTTTATTAAAATACTCAGTTTATAGCTAGTATATTATTTTCTCTATGCTCATAAAGTATTCAAACAAATACTAAATAAGTAGCATAATTACCCACGAAATTAATATAACCTACAGTACATGACAAAATCCGCAATCTTTACAAAAAAATCGACTGTCGCGATGTATTATAGGTGTTGCAGCAAGCTCCTTCAAACCTCTGATTGAGACACTTTGACTCCCAATGTTAATAAAGATATGTCAAGGACTGAGCAGCTGAGTTGAATTATTGCATGTAACAGAATAATTCTGCAGACAGATGCTAAAATTTCAGTTATATAATATTTTTTGTATAGTTAAGCTTACGTTCCTTTTTAAAGCTTATCTTAAATTAATTTCATTTCTTTCCGTCCATCCTGCGAGCCACGATCTACGCATGTCATTATGAAAATGAGGCCTTTAGAGACAAGATACAGATTCGATTAATTTGATAATGATCTCTTGTTTCGTTGTTTTAGAAGCAAAATATGTGGCAGAAAGTATTTTAGTAGATCAGTAATTCACAATGAGACTAATATGTATGATAAGCCACAATTTCTTGAAAAACTTCATTAAGGATATCAGCATGCTGAAAAAGGCAGGTCATGCATTGTTACTAACATCATTATATGAGTAATTCAAGTCATGCATCAATCAGTCAAGACATTTCGAGACATCCCTTTATGAACGAGTTTTTCTGTTAATTCTGAATAATAAAGAGTCTCGATCGTTTATGCAATATCTAAGTATTATCGATGTAGTCATATACATGCACAAATGTCTATTAGCAGCTCAAATCTGTCTTTCATTAAGCTTTCCATGTTTGTTTGCATGTGCGGATCGCAAGCAACATGTATTTACTGATGGTATGAATCTAATGACAAGATCAGTTTACATGCGGGAAACGTAGCATTTGAATGATGTCTGACTTATCTTTGTGACATATCTTTCACGACATATCATTACTTATTCAGTATTTTGTCAGCCACTATGTGTGGGACCCCGCGCTCGTCTGGGTTTGAGTGTTCAGGTTAGGGGTCGAAACACAACTAGACGAGTACCTGCTGATGACTGACGGACTGCAGTATGTTTTATATCCCTTAATCGGTAGCTGAAGTAGTGATCGATGTACTGTATTTCAAATAATAATAATAATAATGAATGTATATTTTGCCAAATGAAAATCGATGCATTACATCAAATCAAGAAATGATTACAAATAACTAGAAGTTAAGTGAAGAAAGGTTGCGTACAGTGTACTTGAAGAACAAATGAACAAATGAAGAAATGTGGGATTAGGCCTACATGAAGTAGACGGATTAAGAATTAACTGGCGATAACAAATTCAAGTGAAGAAATAGTATTTTCCATGTGTAGTCTTAGGTACCGGTATAGTGTGCATAATTTCATTGCTTTCGGTGTAGTAGAGTGTCATTGTAGCTCTATTGTTTGCTTCCATTATCCACCATGTGCAGTGTCAATCGGTGTAGTAGTAATCTTGTATTTCCATGTTTTACCTCCACTTTTATCCATCGATCTGTTGTTTTATGATATCCATTTTTAATTTCCTTAACCTATGATGACCATTGTCCTATTCTATTTCCACTGCCAGCGTCTGTAGTCGGTACAGTATATTAGACGTCTGTTTTGAACGTGTATGCGGCAGTGTTTGGAATCTATGGTATTAGTATATTAACAGTAAGAATGAGTAGTGTTACAAATCTTAAGATTTCCACTTTTACCAGATATTGGACCAAAGCTGATCAATTTTAATTCGTTGACACGAGAAAGCTTCATTGAGTTCCTTTAAGAATTGATTAATCCAATGGTTACAGTAGCATTGCATCTGTACACTTGCGGATTGGAGAACGCCATCAGTCCTCATTAGGACTGCTTCAATTAATAATTTGAATTAGTAAGCATTATATTCTATTATAAATGGCTGCTCGGATGATTTTCATCATCGTATGAGAAATGTTATTAACACCCCTTTTATCAAAGTGCGTAACAGAAGGGTCATCGATAGTTGTGACAGTGTATTGGACGTCGATATAATTTTGTACAATTTCGATAATTTGATGAAAATAAGGAAACAAGATCGGAAAACAAGTATCACATTCCATAGATCAGGACTAGCAGTCTGAATTGGTATAAAAGCTGTTCATGGCGACAAAATTGGTATCAAAAATCCAATGAATATCAAAAGAGGACCAGAATCACAAAGTTCCCGATATAGAACCTTTCTTTTCTCTGCCTGAGGTGACAGAATCATTAGCACCTCGGAAGTAGAGAATGTTAGTCACTTGTCTGCAAATGGATTCTGCCACTGCACGCGGTGCTTCAAATTGAATGGAGCTTGCTGAGTTCCTAGCTGGGCTGTCGTTCCGGGATCCATGGACAAGCTTGAAAACACATCGTGGACCTGAAATTAAAGAAAGATAAAGATTCGCAAACCTACAGTGATAGGATTCAGATAATGAATGCATGGCAAGAGAACAGGATTCCACTTTTATTGAAGTCTTGTTCATTTAAATGAAAGTCTCATATATAAAAAGTGAATAATACAAAGTTGTAGCTGTCCTTGCTGTGATCGCAGGAATATAGCATTTTTAAATAATTTTCAAACCATTTTTCTTTCGTAAATGAAATTCAAAACACTCCTAAGCTATGAGAAAAATAACGTAGGTTGTAAAAAACGCCCGTGGACTTACTCAGAGATAAAACATTTCCATTAAATAATTCATTTTCGAAATGAAAATTGAACAAAAAAAGAAAATGACCTCAAAAGGAAGGATGAATTGTAGTTTTCAAAGCAAGCAAAGTTCAATATTTACAATGTTTTCCTTCTTCTTCGATGACGACATGAAGACAACAACAATAAAATGCCTCTAAGAATCTGAGGTGTTGGTTTCGCATTTCCAAAATTTGACAAAAAGGTCATGAACAGTTGCTTCTTGTGGAATGATTTTGAAATCATTATGGTTAACAGATTAAAGTTTTCGGCAAAAATGAGATTTTCTCTTATTATTCATTGTTGTAAAAATCAAGTATTTGGTCTTATTTTTATTAGATGACAGCAACTAATTTCGTCTATATTCCCGAGCCATTCTTAAGTAAAAAGAAATATATATATAAAGTACAACTTTCAAAATATATGGTGTAAGATGTCTTTGTGAGCTCATAGCAACCATTATGGCAAGAACTGGCAATCACGATACTGCAGCACAGTGGGCAAAAATGGCTATTTTTGATGAAATAAAGTATCATATAGTATATTCCGTATGACATACGGAAGCGAGACATCGGCTCTGAAAGTGGACAGTCAACAGCGTCTGGAGAGGGTGGAAATGCGCATGGTAAGGTTGATGTGTGGCTTGAAGCTAATTGACAGAAAGCGAAGTGACGACTTGAGGGATATGCTTAATATCGAAGCAATATCCGATGTCATCGTACGAAATCCACTCAGATGGTTTTACCATGTGATGCGAAAAGAGCCCGAAGACTGCGTCCGCCAAGTTGTGACATGGAAAGTAGAGGGAAGAAGAAGGGCGATTTGGAGTAACTCTGTTGCCGCTGATCTCAAGCAGAATGGTCTCAAACCGGATGACGCCAACGATCGTCAACGTTGGCGCTCTGCGATCCACAGCATTGGGAAGAATCGTCCAACCCTACGACGTCGAAGAAAACGGACGTTATACGCATAATAATAACGTAAGTAATAAAAATAAGACCAAATACTTGATTTTTCCAGCAATGAATATTACTATCAATCAAGGCATATTTCAAAGAGGATATTTTTTCTGATTAAGGAATACGCATAGAATGCCTTCAGGTCATTTGCTATCATGTACACAGACGGTGTTATTATATTATCACACTTCAAATGAGTGGTGATGTATGTGAGAATATGGTTTCACATGGAAAAAATTGGTCGAAATGTTGCGCTTGCCAACATTAGGAGACTTACTAAATCTAAATGTTTAGTTTCATAGACAAGGGTGCATGAACATGATAGGAAATGAGTTGAAGTCGTTCCATGTCAAAAATTATGGTTCTGGACTTAATTATTAATTCCTGTGAAGCAAGAAGATGAACCAGATAGAACCAGACGCGCATATTCGCAGTAGCCATTGGAAGGGCTGTGAAAATCTCATTGTCGGCCTCGTTCATGGCAGAAACTCGTACAGGCTGACAGACAGAGTATAAACACATGACAGATGCAATTAACACCCAACCATTTTGCCACGTAGAGCACCAGCTAACTTCAGGGAACCATGGTTGCCCGAATTCCTCACCGATTCCCCGACCTCCCCCGGTTTCGTCGCAGTTGATCAGACTGTGATTAGGGTCAACCAGAACTATCACTCGGTGATTTTTAGGATTTGCAGCCAATCTGATTTTCTATCCCGGACAGAATTATGAAATTTCGGGCTTATCCCGGGCTCAAAAGGCAGCCCCGGGCTTTAGGAACCAGTTTGAATTGTTATAAATGACGAGTTGATATAAATTATGCACTGGAATTTTAGTGGGAAATCGTTGAAAGAGAATTTCTCATTCGCCCACTGATGGGGACAATTCATCAAACAACCTGGCGTGTATTGGATGCACTGTCAGCCGTGTTGCACTGGTAACATCATATTTAGGAACTTATTACGCCCCCCACCCCGGTTAGATTTAGTGATGTTTTTTGGTAGGAGAAAACACGTGTTTCACTGGTGGCTCAATGAGAACAAATTAAAATGATGTAGCCTAAAGCTGTAATTAATGTGAAACAACTGGTCAAACTTTCTGAAAGTAGCGGATGTAGGAGGAGCCTCAATGGTCTGTCTTTGTTCAGTGTTTCATGTAATGACGTCTGTCTTCCAATGCACAGTCGCTATATGTAACACACGTGTGAAATTGTGGAATCTCGATGCAGCAACGGCTTGTTGACAGTTTAAACAATCAATTATGGATAGAATCATGCAGCAACATGTCAATATGGAAACGCTTTCTGGGACGCAGTAACGTAGCCTAATGCAAGGCCTATAGCTAGAAGTTAACGGTGAACGTAAACTCTGCCGAAGAACTGCATGAAGTTAATTGAATAGGTATGAGAACTTGGAAATTTAAGTTTAATGAAAGAAAATGAAATGATTGAAAATGATTGCGAATGTACATTACCTCTTCATATTTTGGAAGTCTTGCACTCTTTGCAATGTAATGTGCGCTATAGATAACTAGTAATGATGCTTATGACAAAATAACTGGTAATATATTTTAAAATCGGCGGTCACAATTTTGACGAAATATTTATTAATTATAACTGCTATGACAACTGACGTGTGGTGAGGCTTTGATCCTGTCCATTGACACAGTCGCATGTAGGCGTCTCGTAGCTCAGTGGGTAGAGCAGAGGCATAGTTAACCTGGGTCGTAGGTTCGAATCCCACCAGCCGCACATCTTTTGCATGGCATTATGATCCATCGTTTATTTCATTTCATCAATTTGTAGCGATCGTGTCTGCAGATCTTTTATCAAAAAAGCATGTTTACGAAACTAAAATGCATGTTTTTAAAAAATATTGTCATATTACTAAACTGTCTAGAGAACATGTTCTAATAGAACTAGAGAACATGTTTATGTTATAGCGTTTGATCGATAACTGATTGACGATTTGTGATTAGACATTGGTAGCTGAAAGTCATTTGTATTTTCCTGTCTCCTCACACAATTTCATTCTCTTCATTTTGCCAGCATCCACTTAAACTATAGTACAGGAAGTGAACTCGCCTTCCATGAGGAGTCAGGCCATTTTCATTGGTTGATGATAATTGCCGTCTCTATTTAATTATGTCTTTATCTTTGTCATGAATCGGGTGCATATTGCTCGTTCCTCATTTCAATCGTGAATTGATATCTTCATTCCATAGAAAAATCTATGTTTGTAGATCAGATTTGATCTAAAACATTGTATCATAGTGAAACTATTTGCTAAGTTGATTGTGGAAGTTGTTGACCCCTAATTACAGGATTTTCATGAAGAGAATTGCAAGTGAGATGGCAGCATTTTTTCATGTGAAATAGCCTACTATTCCATGGATTAATATAGTGTGTCTATTTGTAGCAGTCACTGACAACAATTTTCCAATTTTTCAATATTGGAATGAGAATTAAAAATTGGTTCACAAAGTCATAATTGAAAGTGGTCGGTGTGCTGTTTGTAAGAACATCTGAAGGATTCATAGATGGAAAGTCTAATTATTGGATAATTTCTTCTTCAAGCGGCTAAGAAACTTGGCGCTTTTCTGGAATAAACACATTGAAAGTTTCTTTACCGACAGTCATTTCTCAAATAAATGAAATGTCGCTGGAACTTTTCGATTAATCATTTCGATATTTTGGAAGCTGATATTCGAATGCATGTAGAGATTTTGAAAATTATTCAAATTTAGTGAACAGGGGAACCCTTTAAAGTAAAATGAATACTCTAAGATTTCTTGGCCTCTGATTTCAAGCTGGAGTTATGCATGTTCTGTAAATCGACATTACAAGTTGCATAAGAGTTTGATGATACTATTGATAGATTATCGGAGCGATATTTCAAAATGATGAACGCACAGAACGTTTAAAAGGATTTCCTTCTTTGTCATTCTGTCGGCGCAGCATTTTGTAAATTCACTATTGCTTTTGAATACATGGTCTTTGGACAAGGGCCAACAATCCAGATCAAGAATTGGCCTGATAAATATAAATGCCAATCAAAAAATATGGAAGCCTGATCGCACAAGTTGCATTTTGCCCCAACTAAGTTCCCCCGGCGTGTGCCATAATTTTCATGCAATTTCCATTCTAGGACTTTCTATGGTATTGTTAATTTCTATGCCTCATTCATAAGCATAGAAATAGATTGTTTATCTGAAGCTGACTAGAATGGAAATTGACTCAAGGTCGCGGCACATTCGGGGCATGAGCCACCAATGAAAAACTTAGAATTCCACATGTGACTGAGTCTAAGCCAATGATAGAGCATCTAAGTGAAAATGCGTGCGACTTTTGTGCCACTATTGAGTATTTCATGAAGTCTTACTTCCATTCTAGAGGTTTATTGCTGTAAATTTCTATGTTCATACGTCCGTCTATCCGCAATGCAAATGCGCTATCGCACACGATGTGCATATTCACTTGCACCCAAGTGACATGATCATGGTAGGATCAATAATAATCACGTCTTTATTTCACTTGACGTAAAAAAATCATGTCCCAGTATTCCAGTAGCGGTTGGCATACAATATAACATAGAACAGTTGCAAAGTAATTGTGATAAAATAGATAACTTTGGAATAAATATTGAAAACATAGAAAAATTATTGCGCTTTGTCTGCTACAATAATGAAATAAAATATAATGATAAAATTTATAAACAAATTTGAGGAGTACCGATGAGATGTCACTTGGCACCGCCTTTTGCTATAATTTTTATGCATAAGCTTGAAATCAAAGCCTTAGAAAAGTTAAGTTTCACTCAAAGTTTGTACAAACGGTACATATATGATATTTTTATCGGTCCTTTAAAGTACGATGAAAATCAGCTTCAATCAATACGAGAAACTTTCGATTCGATTAACAAACATATAGTGTTTTCGATAGAAGCTCATAAACTACAGAATTGGTCACCATTCTTTGACATAATGATTTACACACAAGGTGAAAAATTAGAGTGCTCATGGTAACAAAAAGAATGTCATTCTGGCATTTTTCTAAGAAAGGATTCATTCTTACGGGCACATGTCAAGTGCAATAACGTAAAAAATAGCAAAAATACGATAAACAAAAGGTCCAATGACCCTGAGCTGCGGAAGGAGAACATTTCTAAATTTGAAAATATTTTGGGAAGTAATGGTTATAATAGGAATGAGATAAAAGTTTGAAATAGCAGCTTGAAATTCATATTCCTTTCTGCCATATGTAAATGATCGCTGTAACCGCAAAATTAATAAATTGATTGAAAGCATGATTTGCCAGTAGATTTGACAAATGAGTACGGCTGCAATTCAGCGTCTTTTCTAAAAATTAATAAAACAAATAAATCTTACGACTGTAATAATTGTAAAGACTTGGTAAATACTAAATGTACTTGTAGAGACCGCTTTGTAGTTTACCAATACGTATGTGTTCATTCCGGAGACTTTTATACTGGAAAAACAGCGAGGATGTTGAAAACGAGACACTATGAACATATGATAGCAATTGAGAATAAAAATAATAGCAGCGCTTTGTATCAACATCTTATAGGCAAACACAACGGAGAGGGCAGGATCGGAATTTTTCGGTCGGTCTCATCAGTAAACTGTTCACCACACGAGACACAACAATAACAGAAGCAAAGGCAATCACACACTTGAAATCTACAATAAACAGGAAATACGTACTTCCACACTACAATCTGACGTCACAATTAGACATGCATTCATACAGCCAGCACATTTCTTAATATCACTCATTCTTCATATATCTTCACACGGCTTTGCTTGCCTAGAAACGCTTTTTGTTGTAAGATCAACCACCGAAGGCGCTGGACGCCGAAGATCTGTCATTTACCCATTTGACTTTATAACATCGGCGACCGTTAACTTTGGGGAGTTTTTATTACGCTCTTTTTTTGGAAAGTCAACAATTCTATTTCAAATCTACATTGCATAAACCCTCAAAACAACTTTTGTTGAGAGATCAGAACAATGAAGGTCGTGACACAGCTGTAAGAAATAACGTCAATTCCTTTGATCGAGGTTATATGATTGCCGAGGTACTTCACCCGTGACACAGTATTAAGATATCGTGAATCATAAACATTCACTAGCAAGACAGTTCATCTTGCACACTACAAGGTGAGATATCAAAATATAAAATATTGATTGAACTGACACTAACAGTAATAGCGCACGTTGACTGACTACATTTGATTACCGGCATTGTTTGATAATGACCACAGATTGTCTCATAATTTATTGCAGAGTAGAAAAACATTATTTCAACCGTTCCTTTTATCAAATGTAAATTTGTGACTAGATGAGATTAATAGTCTGCGTTGGTCCACTACGTCATTCAGTTTTGAAGCTAATGACATTCCTTGCGAATTGATTTATGCAATTTGTGATTAAAAAAATCCGCTTGACAACACGCTGATCGGCAGGTGTAAGTTGTTGCCTCATTCTACGTGTCAATCAAAACAACTCGATCAGACAATGAAATGACACTAGTCAGAAAAGAATCTTCAGTCGGCTTCACGCAGCCCCTCTTTGATGTGCGTGCGTGACTTGTCTGCACATGCTGAATCTCACACTGCTCCAATCACAGAATTAGATTGTTTAACCGCATCACTTTGCTAGAAGTGCAAAATGATTCAAAACGATGGCACATGCTGGAACTTACTAAGTGGGCAAAAAGAAATTTTAAATGTCTTACAGAGGTAGGAAAAATAGTCGTGCGTCACTTGCGGATTGCTGTGAATTCCTTCAAAATGCTCCGATAACCACGATTCTTTCAGATTCGAAAAATTTAGATCATTGCGCAAAAAGTTTTCTCGATAATGTTGGTCCTGCCGATCATTATTAAAAAGTTAGCAGGCGCACGAAAACGTTCACAAACTTTTCTGTAGAACTTGACATCGTCTTGTGTCTCTTTACTGAGTGATCCGGTTGAAAGTCAAAAGTTGAAACTTCGCACATTTGGCGTGTTTAATGTTGAAGTGGCTGCTGATCGATCGATTGCTATGGTATTATGTCAGCAGATTGTGCCATTTAATTAACGTTACATGCTCCAATGCTTCCTTTCTTGTCAAGCAGAAGAAAAGACGACCGGTCTAATTCTAAGGCTCCAATGAAGATGCGGCCAACAACTTATCAATAACATTTCCATGGCGTGTCACATTTAGACTTAAATAGTGGCTTGTTTTAAAGCACTGTTTCAGACATGTTCTTTGTTTTTTTTTTGCGGTATGATATTTACTTATAATGCAAACTGATAAGATAAAAATTCATATGACAAGGCTAATAATATCAACTAAATAGTTGAATTATCAAGAGAACAAAAATGTTGCTAAAACATTTTTTTCATACATATTTTAATATCTGACTTTGTAGCCGTGCTTTTAAACATGAGCATATTGTGTAGTAAATATAGTTTCAAACCATTTTTTTAACATGGTTATTTAACCGCTTTTTTCAACATGTCATGAAAACCAGTAATCGATACACGAAATAGCATTGTTGATTGGTGCATTGAGGTTTTATCTAATAATCCTATCCATGACATGCTAGAGAGGCAAATGCCTGATTGTTGTTCAGAACTGAGACTTCCTTCTTTATGAAATGGACTGCATCAATTGGAATTAAGGAGATACGTAGCAAGACATTGATGTCCTTTGAAATATTCTCCTGTCACAAGGCGAACACGTCAAAATATGATCACATATGTGTGATTGTAGCGTTACATGTTAATTAAATCTCTTCACGAGAGGGGGCTACGTCTGTGAATAACATTTTCACTTCCTTTGTTAAACAGTCATCCCCTAAAATACATGAAAAGTGGTTATTTTGCTATATTTGCCAAGATAATGAAATTCAAAATATTTCACTAATACATGTCCTGCATGGAATGCAATAGGTTATGGTGATGACGGCTAACGAACTAGACATCCCTGTCGCTATCGCAATAATTTAAATTAAGTTTTATCTCTTCAGATAATGTGCTTGTAGCAGGTTGTAGGATGTACTTTGAAGATACAATTTATGGTCATAACTCAATTTAAAAAATGGATATATCGGGCTTAGAAAAATACATGCACACTTGATTGATTCGAATAGAGAAGCATTCCATGAAACTCAACCTGTTAAATGCATCGATATACAATTCCTTCAGTGATATAGATAAAAGCCAGTAGTGAAGTAGCCTGTATTTTACAAAATAAGAAAAATATCAAAATTATTTTTCAGCAGCATTATAAGCATAATAATTAAAATTGAAGTAAAAAGCCAGAATCAATTTATTGTCACTATAATATGCTATATGTAATATGACTAAAAGAGGCCACTTTTATACATCGAAGTGTACGCTCACTCTGTTGTCAATGAGCCAACAGTTACTAAATCTGGTTAGCAAATGGTTATCTCGTCAACATATTTTACAACAGTTGTTGAAGAAAAAAATGGTATCAGGTTGCCAATAGCTGCAATACAAAGAAATGGCCCCAATAAGGAACCCTTAGAAACCTGATGCCATTCTTTTCTTCAACGGCTGTTGTAAAATATGTTGACGACATAAGCATTTGTGTGCCTATTTACTAAAGTGATGTGTTAGCTAAACGCTCAGAAATCTATTTGTATGTATTTTTGTCAAAAAATTGACAGTACATCTGGTGTTATTCCAGATTGTGAATTTGTACAAAAGCAGCGTATTCTTGATGTCATCTGGTCGAATAACCTTGGAGCATATTTCTGAGCTTTTTGCTCAAAGATTGCATTGTCTTTGAATACTGAAAAGTTATTTTAGCAAGCCTGATTTGATTTCTATGTATGATCATCTTTTGAGACCACTTCTTGAGCTGTGCTCCACTTTTTGTTGGTATGCCGAAATGTCACTCACATGACTTTGAAAAGTTATAGGACGAACACAAAACAATTTGTGGTATAGAGTGTGAATTGTCAGGTTTGGAGGACCTTAACATCAAGAGAATCAAGTTATCAAAGAATCTCTTTGACAAATGCTCGTCACCAACGCACCCCTTGCACGAGCGCCTTCCTCTTGTCAGCCTTCGAACAGGGCGTGCAATTCTAACGGGTGCCGACTGCCACCGCGACGAATGAACTCATTCGTCATGTACATGTCGGCACTTCCGCAAAGACAATTTGATTCGACGTGATTTCCAAACTGCAGGCATTCCAACAGTCCTTGAACCGATTGGATTAAGCAACCATGACGGCAGGCGACCTGACGGTCTCACCACCTTCCAATTCAAAAATGGCAAGCACCTGTTGTGGGATTTCACCTGTACCGACACTTATGCTGCTTCCAATTTCGTTGATTCTGCAATCAATTCGGGAACCGCCTCTGCCGCAGCTGAAGATCGCAAGCGTTTGAAATACCGTGACCTCGTACCTCAATATCTGTTCCAACCCATTGCTATCGAGACTACTGGAGCGTACGGTGAATCAACTAAGACCTTTCTGAAGTCACTTGGCAATCTAATGAGTGAAGCAACTGGCGACCGACGAGAACATTCTTGGTTACAGCAGCGCATCAGTGTCGCGATAATCAGAGGGAATGGCTTAAGTTTATCAATGGCTGGCTGTTTTCGCTCTTAATTTTCCATGTGCTTGTTCCATGTGAAAGTTATTTCTTCTCTTGTTAAATAAGTTGCATAGATTTAGCAGATTTAGCACATGTGACACATGCACATTAAGAATAAAATCCCATTCAAGTGAAAAATTCCAATTACTAAAGCAAAGCAGCAAACTTGTCCATCCTAATCAAAGGCCATTGATTCGAAAATCTTCGAGAACAATAATTGCGCTCAGAAGCGCCACAATTTTCAACAAATGAAGGTAAGATGTTAAAAATATACATTTCTTTGCAAGAAACAATGACATCAGAAAACACTTCTGATGTCGAAGTAGACTGGTTTCGTAGAAAATTCACAGATTTCCCCACAGCCCCAGCAAGACCTGCATTATAAATCACATATGCTTATAATCCACATACTGATTCAGGTGTAGGTCAATGCAAACATCTTCGATAGTCTTGGCAATTTGATAAGCAGTTTTCCGATTATGCATGACAGCCAGCGAAATATTTGGCAATCTTTAGATCTGATCGAATGTAACGAAATTTAGTACATAATTGCCATATTTGATAACTGATTTCTTTACTGTGTCAATGCTGTTGCATCTTCACATCGCTGATTTGTAACATTTAAAATGATTTCATCACTTTTATTCATTTGAAATATATCCTTTCTATTCTATTATTCAAAATCTATGTTCAGCATTGAATTCAAGAGATGAAATTGAGGAGCTGTGGGATTTTATAATTCTTTGAAATTTTTACGACTGAATATATTGCCTTTTGAATTTCATATTTCTATGTCATCCTAGCTTTTCTCTTCATTTTGTATCCCTGGCGCAGGCTGTGAAGCCGAAATATTGAATGTTATAAAAACAATAAGTTGCAGCTTCTGACATTAACTACAATTTTAATCATCCTGTATTCTGTATTTCCCTGACATTTGACATCATAAAATACTTCCCTGACATTTTGCTCCCTTTTAAGCTTTCTCTCAGTTTTTCCACGTGGTTGGAGAAAATATATTTCCTTTACATCTTCCGATGCGTAGGACCCTGTTTAAATCGAACTTTGTTCATATTTTATGAAGTTCTTTCGTGGTCCCAGCATTTGTCTGAAGGGACTTACCGGATGATCGTGTAAGAATGCGGCACTGAAAAATTGATTCCATCATGTAGAGAAGCGGCTTTCGTTTGAATACATTCAGCTTTGTTGACTTTGATACATCCTCAATTTCCACTTTTTCACCAGATACGCCTGGAAAGTAGAACATTTTTCTCAATGAAGTGGAAAAATCTGCCAAATATAAATTAATCTAGGGCAGAGTTTTTCAAAGTGTGTTACGTAGAACAATGTCTCTCATTTCTCATATGCTTCTCAACAAGCCTTGGCTTAACAGAAATGCAGATTAGTGCAACGGCTGCATGGCAGCAGCGAACAGTACGCGGGGTGACTCAAAACACATTGAAAACCGTGTAAACATCCTTCACGTTAATATTGCTACATGATATTCATATCTGTATATTATATATTTCGTGTTTATGACTGCTTGCAAACCAGTATTTGCCATATTCAGATGTTTGTAATGATGCTCATTGCATGAAGTGGCTGCCTTTCTGTTCGCCGGTTAATACTGTTAGTTGATTAAAGCCCAATTACACGAGGCACTTGTTCTACTATTCTCATAACAATTATAATCTGTTTTGAAGCGAAGAATATTTTTGGTGGTACGCCAACAAAATTTAATGAATTTAGTGGTGCACGTTAGCTAGAAGTTTAGGAACCCTTGATCTAGGGATTGAAAACCGGGCTCACCGATTTTTCAATGAATTGTAAGCATTTAGCAGTTGTCTCACACAATATCTTAAATGCAATAATTCAATAGACTTTCATATCAAGCTCCGAAAGAAGTTTTCTCATAATTTATTTGAAAAGAAAACCTCATTCAAAAAAGCCTGCTTCTTCTATTCGAGTCCTCCGATTATGCTAATCTTGACATCACCTAAAACTAGTGCAAGTGCTGATCATGATTCCCAGTTGAATATAATTTGAGCACAGTTCATGTTGCACTTTTCGATTCAAAGTCGGTTGGAACTTTCACATAATACTTTTGCTTCCGAGGTAGAAATGCATGCAGACTAATTTCCATTTGAAAACTTCACAAAACATTCGAAATCTTCTAAATTGAAACATGTAAATTGGAGTGGAGGCACGAGATTGCTGATTTTAGTCGTCGCTATTCAGTAATGTATTGCACTAAGTTCCCCTATCTTGCAGTGCAGATCGACTTTTATTCTCATATGGGCAAGTCTGTCTGTCGAAGACAGCATTTGAACGGCATAGTGCTCTGCTTGTGTAAAGCACTTGGAAGCTTTATCAAGTAACAACAGATGTAGCCATCACAAGATATGTTTCGGTCTGTTGGGCCTCGTCGAAGTCGTGGGTAGGTTCGAACAAGCGACGTTGGAGCTAGAGGACGTGCAAACATTCCCTCTAACCACAAGGCCGCCGGACCATCTGTTGAGATCGTGAATTAACCAGGAATGCGTTGTTTTTATGCATGTAGGTGAAAGGCGGATTACATTCTGCAAACAATGCCGCATCCAATATTGAGGAGCTTTACACAGGCGCTACTCATCACATGTAACGCCCTCCACGTGCCTGTGTTAAAGCAGAATGCCCTTCCTGACGACTTCCAATGGCACTTTCGGGGCTCGACCTCTGGACCAGAAGATCGCTAGGCCAAGCACTTAACCACTGTGCCACGGAGACCACCAACGTAGTCAATGTAGAGACAAATGCCCTGATTGTCGAGAACAACAGACCAGGGGTACACAAATGACTCGGTGAACCGTGGGATTCGGTCTGGCTGGACAAGTGGATGAAGCTACGATCTCTGAGACAGTCCACACTACAGAAAATAGACAGTGGACATTTTTCAACGAATGGACTGTCTACATCAGAACAAGTTGTTTAGGGAAAACAACTTGGATTTTCTGACCAAGATTTTCATTCAAGGACAGTGACAGATTTGTGGTAAAACGCTAGACCCACTCGCTGCAATGACCTTGGTCATGAAATTAGCAAGGGCTAACCTTAGGCGAAACACAATTTATAATTAATTAAATCACAAATCGCACTATTCAGTAAGTAAAACCAATGTGAAAAATAAGAAAAAACACAAATGTAAATGCTGATAATATTCAAATGGTAGGTAATGAAAAAAGGCCTGTGTAAATATAAGTATAGGAAGAAAAAAAATTGATAACCTGCACGAGAAATCCTGCCTGTCTGTCACACTGTGTGTTGGGCAGTGCAGCAATTGCGGAATTTGCTTATATTGACAAAACTTAATCTGCAGGTCGCTCATGTGCTTGCATATGTCAATGACGTCTGAATGAATTTAATGCCTTGGTTGAGGGGAAGATAAAGTAGAGGATAACGATAAATGAAAAGAATTTGATCCCTCAAAAAGACACATGTGGCGTTCCCTACAGGTTAAAGGAAATAACAACTACAGCAGATTGCCTTATATTATTGACAATTTCGAGAAAAAAAGGAAAATTTAGCGATTCCCACACTATGATGATCCGGAAATCAAAGGAATAGATAGAAAAGGTATCAGGACGAAGTCAAGAAGTGAGCCAAATGGAGGTGAGGAGATGACGTATCACCACCTTGAGATGGAGGAAGTTTGAGTACATATTGAGCGGTCCAACTAGTAATGCAGACAGTTCTGTGACCAAAACGATGAAAACAGGGCCATTCGAAAAAGCACCTCTTTCCAATTAAGGTCATGTCTGTCAGCACAATCTCAAAATCATTCCTATTTGAACTACACGGTACAGAAAGGAGCTGCTCACGAAGACATTTTACTTGATCATACCTGACTTACGTGCATACACAGCCATCCTCGCACATTTTCAATTAAACTTACTGATGAGAACTTCACGATTTATAACACCCTTTTGATTCACTTTATAATGTTGAACTTCAAGACTCTCCAAGATTTCTGCCATCATTTGCTGTCTACCAGAAGGTTCGTTGACTTCTTCAGAGGAAGTTATCACCTGTCGACCTGAAATGACGAAGACATTCAATTGATGACGAATATCTACCGTGAGAGCTAACAGTGACCTGTGCATATCAACATGTGCATTCAAATTCTACTATTCTTTACTTGATCAATTCTTGATTGAGTCATCGTTTTCTATTAGATAAAATTTCTATCAAACCGATGCGTTTAAACAAATTTATTGTGATTTAGAATTTTGAGTTATCAAAATTTGTGGAACAATCCCATGCTGTTGGGCGAAATTTTTCTATTCTATAAGACTTCTTTCATAGCATTTTAACACTACTTGTGAGTAGTATTTATTTTCTTCTTCTTCCTGTTCCAGCTAGTTAGCCGCGTCGGGGGCCTTCTTTCACCTCCATTTCATTCACCGCTTTAACAGGATTGTCTACCTCCATCCGCATGAGGTGTCCATACCATCTCAAGCGTGTTGCTCTTGTATTTTCGCAGAGGCTGGCCACTCCAAGCTCCCTTCGCATATGTCCGCTCGTCAGTCTGTTTCTTAACGTAACATCTAATCCGTCTCAGCATTTTCATTTCTGCTGTCTCCAGCATCATCGTCTCCTTCTTCCTCATCTCCCACACTTCCGCTCCATACATGAGCACTGGTCTCACGACTGTCTTGTATATCTTGACTATCAACTTCCTTGGCAATCTCTTGTCCGCTATGACTCCGCTCACTTCTTTCCATTTATTCCACGCAGCTTTAACTCTTGCCCTCACCGCCAACTCTGATCCTCCTGTTCACTCAAGGTCACCTCCAGGTATTTGAAACCTTCGATTTGCTTCAGCTCCTGTCCATCCCTGTCGACAATTCTGGCATTCATTTGTTTCCTGCTGCACACCATAATTTCCGTTTTGTGAGTAGTATTTATCGTCTACCAAAAATTCTCTAGCAGATAGAATTCTTTCATAACCTCCCGAAAATTTAAATGGCTAATTTATAATTAGAACTTTAAGATGAATATCTCATCACAAAACAGAACATTAACATGATTAACATTAAATGTAATATCTTACTGTTTTCTCTCGCAAGACAGAATTCCGTTATTCCAATCTCCTGCAGTGTAGCGTTAAGGTCGATAGATGCTCCGGGAGCATTTTTGTTCTCTAATCGATAGGCGTATCCACCATCGTAGTCTTTCAACTTTCGCCGATGAACGATTTTCGCCAGCACATCCCTCAACTTTGTATCTTGAGGGAAAAGCATGCTGCTGGATCCTTGAGCCAGATGAATCTTGACGATGATCTGATCATTAGATTCTGACGTTGGCGCTGAAGAGGAATGATAATTTATTCATCAACTGGAATACCACAATGAAGTTAATGAGAATAATGGGTTAGAGAATATCTTTCCATTGACGCTGCCTTTTCTAACGAAACAATAAGATAACTTGTGTTTCAGTGGCGAATTAGTATAAATATAATAATATATTGTAATATACAATAAATAATATAATGATAATGTCGGGGAGGTAGGGAACTCAAAGACCTAAGGGAGGTCATAGAACAAGAAGACCGGAACCTAACAGAGTACATAAATGATAAAGAAGACGACCCACTGCTGGCGGTGGTTAAGTCAAGCGATCTGTACAGGCAACGGCAAGAGACCTCCGAAGAATAGGAAGAAGCTGATAGAAGATCGGCACCTAAGATGGAAGGATAAGGCAATGCATGGGCAATACGCGACAGAAATGGAAGAAATGACGTCGAGAGAGACTTGCTACGGTTGGCTTAAATCGGTCAATCTTAAGATGACAACTGAGGCGTTACTAACTGCAGTACCGGACCAAGCAATAAAGACGAAGCCACATTCCACTTACATGCTAAAAATTTCAATGAAGACAAGTGCAGAATGTGTATGTCCGCAGATGAGACAGCATCCCATATATTGACACGATGTTCTCATGTGGCACTAAACGAATATCTGAACCGTCACAATTAGGCTGCCAGACATAGTGATATATGCCTACAGTATGATATCAACAGAGCCATGGAAACACGTCACTCAACCAGTATTTGAAACGGAATCAGTAAAGATATTATAGGACTTCGAAATAAGAACCGATAAGAGAATTTCAGCAACGAGGTCAGATGTCGTAGTTGTTGATAAAGAAAAGATGGGACTCATGATGGATATAGCGGTACCAGAAGGGAGAAACGTAAGAAGCAAAGAACAAGAGAAGATCGCAAAGTACCAAGACATGAAATTGAAATACAGAAACTGTGAAAGATTCATGCGAAAGTAGTACCAGTAGTTGTCGGATCCTTAGGAGACCACACACCTGAAAGAAATCCCCGGTCGACATCGAGTACCTAAATTACTTGGGAATGCCTACATACTTAGATGCACTCTTGATCTCCCTGAATCCCTGTAGGACTCCGAGATCCTGAGATGTCTACAACAACCATCATTGTGTAAGGTCGTGAGTAAAAAAAAATGATATGATATAAAGGGGAGGAGACAAATAAAATTTTGGGAAAGGAATGTTCAATGATATCGAGATTTAATATTACCTGATCGGCTTTCAACACCTTTCTTGAGTTGAAGTAAAACAAGGGTCGAAAATTCATATTTGTAGATGTGATCATTTTTGGAGAATGGAGGAAAATCTGAATTCAAATCGTCTTCATCATCGAACATGAAGAGGTCGTAATCGTCCAAATTCATTCTGAAATAGGAAGAATTATGACAGTGTTAACTCACATCAATCAATTTCTGACTTTGTTAAGAGAAATTCTATTAAAATTGTTTTCGTTTCATACGTTCATTGAATTATTATTCTTTCAATGGCGGCCAAGATTTACACTTCAAATTCCCCGGAGATTCCTGGGCTATTCCAGCGCGATCTCATCACATTTCCATGCCATTTTCTATCGACAATGAATATACCACTATGCAATGATATCTCTATGGATAACAGCATCGCCTGATATCTCTATCATCATACAACCTCCGAATTTCATCAGGGGAAAGAGAGGTTCGGTTATAGCATTGTTGTGCCACCTGATTGTATACCTATTATATTATCAGATAGAAAAATATATATATTGTTTTCCATTGGAATTTATGAGTAGATTTCGACCACATATGACGAAATCCACCGATTTATGTCGAGTGAACTTCACTGTCACATCAATATGTTCATAGAAAATTGTTTGTGTATGGCATCTGTGCTGTTTCTTTTAAAGCCTATCATACTGGTTTCCGTGGCACAGTGGTTAAGTGATTGGCCTAGCGATCTTTTGGTCCGGAGGTCGAGCCCCAAAAGTGTCATTGGAAGTTGGCAGCAAGGGCATCCGGACAAAAAGTACTAGAGCGCTTCAGAAAAGTCTGACTATGTCAGCACCGTCCAAGCCACAAGTACGGGGAGTAGTGATGTTACAGCTTCATGCAGGCAACAGGACGAGTGCTACTCATTAAGTGCTCATGAATGTCCGTGTGTTATTATCTAATCATCTTAACATAGATGCAAAATTCGTACAATAGAACACTGTAGCTCACCTACGACCACATCCACACCAACTCAGGAAAGCGAAACGTATCAGTCTGTACAAAAGCCACATTGGTTTTGCGTGGCCTCCATGAATTGCGAGATTTAAGAGCTCCTCACCTGGCTTGGTATTGACCTTGATTCGAGATACCAAAGATACAATCAGTGGTCAAATATTTGTTAGTGGAAAATTTGTACTCGTCCATACCTTTCGTAGCACCAGAAGATGAAACGGTTGGTTTCGTATCCGGCGAACAGGATACAGTCACATGACAATAGACTGCCTAGTGGGTCAAAGCTCGCAACGTGCTCACTATCATTGTAAGTGATTATTTCTAAGTTTTGCGTATTTTGAGTATTTTCAAGATGACGGAAATGTAGAAAGGAATATGAGTTTTTCGTTTAACATGACTGAAGAAAGGAGATGACCATATAGCCTAACAACGCCATGCCCCATAATATTTCTCAATTTGTTCCACTAAAACTTCAAGAACATCATGTGACTCGGTCTTCAATCAAACAGCAACGCTATACCTCAATACAAATTTTAAATGGACAGCTGTATCTTCTGGAACGATGAAAGGTACCACTGTCTTCATTTAAATAGCTACACTACGTACCCGACACTAAACTTCATGGACTGCATACACCTTTTAAAATTACGAAAGGTACCGACCGACGAGGGTGAATATTCTGCTCTCGTTGGTTTTTGTTGGTATCTAGAATCATATAATCAAAAACAATGGCTAGATGATGAGTCTGAAAGTCTAGCTATTCATGTCGATACAGCCAACCATCCAATGAAGCTAATGTTTAGAATAATGATAATGTCTCGCTTTCCTCGCATTGGTGTGGATATTGATGTACGCAGGTTGTACATTATCATGTGCGATTCACGCTCAGGTGCAGTTTTCATAAGTCAAGACGATTTTTACGGCTCCCGGAAGTTGTGCACATGCAATAATGCATCTTGCAACTTGAATCATGCGAAGGAAAACTATCACTTACATGTGACTCACAATCTTAATTCCATATCGTAAGAGGTTGCAAAATGTGTCACATTGTGAAATAACACATTTTTCAACCTCTTATGTAAGAATTAGGATTGTGAGTCATATATATAATAATTATAATGACATATAGCGACATTTTCTGTCAGCCATATACAACAACTAAAAGTAAATATGCAAGACTTAAAATCAACACCGCTACGCACAAGACTTCGATGTGTGCAGACATGAATTGCTTTTTACAGAATGTGCAATTACTTATCTGCACAACTTTATGATTAGTGATTTTGCTACAAGCGATGCTTTAACAGATGAATGCTAGCTCCCCACAGACATAACTGACAGAATCATGTGGAAGCTGAACAGATTTCAAAAAGTGAAGCACATCTGCCATCGAGATGTACAACATATTTGCCTGCTTTATTCAATTGAGATTTGATGACAGTGAACAAAATTAGTGAGCTTAATAATTATCGTTCTATTACTAGTTGAAATCAAGAAATTTTGGTTAATTAAGCGTGTATCAAAAATCATTAAATCGCTTTCCCGGGCTATTGAAAGGATAATTGCCTATTTCACTGAAATTTAAGGGCGATTCCCGGGCACGGCCACCACCCTAAAAATTCCTCAACTGCGTGTATCTGCCGTTTTATGACGATTGACTGATGTTTACGGATTTTAGATAAATTTGAAAGTGTGGAGGAATAACCAATAAGTAGCGATTATTTACTGATTCAGAAGTCATTAATTCGGATTTCTTGATCTGTTTGTTCCACACTCCACAGAAAAAGACACGAGCTTTCGATGGCTTCATCACATGATTCAGATGTGCCGAGAGCCATCGAAAGCTCGTGTATTTTTTGTGGAGTGTGGAACAAACAGATGAAGAAATCCGAAACAATGACTTCTCAATCATTGAACCCATCTGGAAGAATATTCAGTAGATTTTTTACTGGACTGCACCGCGAAGTGGTTGCATTATTTAAGTGTCATAATTAAGTTATCACGAACCTCGAGCTTGAGTTTGATAATGGCTGTGTATGTGGGGGGCGGGGGTTACACTGCACCCAGTGACGGATTCATGATGCACTAAGTATGAATAAACTACAGTAGAATCCATTTAAATTAAATCACGCTTTTCCAGTTGAAATAGATTAAATTATCCGACTAATTCTTCTAAGATAAATATTGAAATTTGTTATTACCACACAAAGAAAACAAAATACGATGCACAAATAAATAGGTGTATGCTTATACTAATTATTATGATTAGTAAATTAAACTATTTATCAAACATGTATATTGGTCATCCAGGGTTGGCCGTGTTGTTAGTTTGAAAAAATTGAGTACATTCGAGTACACGAGATCTAGCTAAATCAAATACATAAATGTATATGAAAGCGTAATAGCGACAGTAACAACAATATCTATATTAATAGAGTAAAAAACTACGCGAACAGTAGCAATATCAATAAGAGTAATACTAACAGTGAACTGCAGTGCACGTCATATCATTATGAAACTTGTGAGCAGTGGCGTCGCGTGCGCCCAGACCATAGGCTTTCACTCGGCATTGGACTACTATTTCTATACCAGACATTTTTTATGTCACAACATTAATTTTCATAAAAGTTGAATTTTTAACAAAAATTTCCCGAACATTTTTTTAAGGCCAAGTGAATGTGCACATGAGAAGTGATTGCTCATGTCTCTTAACCGCCTTACTCAAGGAACTGATTACTATATCCCCTCTCTGTCAAGACCACATTTTCTCAAGAAGAAAGGAGGCAAGGTCAAGTTTCTTGCGTTTCTCATGACCGGTCAGCCGCTCACATGTTTGAAATTTTGATGCATTAAAATGTCTTGTGTATTTCTTATTTCTTTCTCTGTGAATACTCAATTTATATATCAGGTGTTGGCCTACCTTGCCTGACGACTGTCATCTTTTAAGTATATTCCCTTCGGACGAAAGGCGTTTGTATGAACTAAACATAGTGCACTATCAATCATAGTGAAACATCAATCACGTAAACAACAATTGGAATTCTACCGAATCTGGGTGTTCGAGTCAGATGCATTACTCTGCATTCATTGGAGAACGCTCATAATCTGATCGCAGTCTTGTCTGAACGTCAGCCATCTGCTACTGTTGACGTAGTGGCCTCTCTGACATAAAGCGAATCCAGGAACAATTGTCAATTGGGTTGCGCTTCCCCTACTATATTTAGATACTATTTAAAGAGATACTATTAGACTATTACTTTATTATTTTATTTAGATACTATTTTTTTTTTTACCCTTACTATTTTTCGATCAAGAATTGCGTAGAATTTCATTGCAAAAATTGGAGAATGCAAAGCATTATGTCTACCGGGAAAGCCAATATTGGCGCGGGCGCGTGCGCTTACTGCCTCACACGCACGCAACTCTCTTTCGATCTGTCTGAACATCAATGCTCCTCTGAACACACGACCAGCTTGTGTGACTAATTGTTCGAAGAAAACAGCTGTGATTCGAGCACGTGCTGCAAAACTGTTCACTCTTGAGGTTGAGCGTCTGATTTAGAGACGGAAAGCTGTGCACAGCTATCACGAGAAGTTATCGAATTTAAATGAATGACACTTTTCATTTTTATACTTGTTGGAAAATTATTTTTGAGGATGCGCCGAAGGCCTCGCAGGTACGGAGAAGACGACACTGCTTGTGAGAATTAGTTTTCACAATAAGTCATATGTAGAAACTATACGCTTGTAATAAGCATGATCAGAGTAGTAAGGCTGTGAAATATCTTTAGTAGTAGCGATTAGTTGTAATGTTTTCAATCCCTGATCGGAATTTGAGTACATCAAATAGGAGTACATTTTAGTATATCAGCGAAAATCGAGTACACGCGGCCACCCTGGTCATCATTGGTACACGAATCGCAGTTCTTAATTAAATTGTGCACAATTAAATCAATACATGCGCATGCGCTAATATTGCGGGCCCAACATGGAGAGATTGATATAAAATTTTCGAAGACAAAATTATTAAAAAATTCTGGTAGGATAAGCTATTTCCTCGAAATTGACAAATTCACGATTGACATTAAAGGAAGGAAAGTTGTATTACCCCTTCAGAGGAGGATCTCTTTCTTCCACTGTGTACTTCCATGCCACAAGTCCTATGAATTGAGCAACCGTTGTATTCCATGCCGGTTTCACACTGACTGGAACGTAGCGCTTGTCGTGAGGTAAATGCCACAGGTGAACTTTATAAACTTGCATCGAGCGCGCATTCTCCTCACCAATACCTGTAGATGAACCATCGTAGACCGCATAATCCGAGAAAGGATTTGTTTCGCCTTCTGTCTCTGATAGCAAATGACTCAATAAAGACTTTTTATTCTTGGGCTGCGGAAGTACTGCAGAGTCGCTGCTTTCCGATTGTTTATCCTCGATGGGGAATAGGTCGTCAACATCCTCAGCTGAAAATATAAGTAAATGAAGATAATTCCTACTTTGAAGTACATTAATCATTCAATAAGGATTCAGAACAGACAGTAATTAAGATAAAATAATACGGAAGGTAGTCATTTGTGATTCTTTTTCCGAACATTTGTCCATCATATGGAAATCTGATCAATGTCAATGGACATTGCAAGGGTTTGGAATTTAACAATCTCTTTTCCAACGAATTCTATGTCCGACTGTGCACACATGTTTTCCCATCCATCGATTTCTCAGAGGCATTTGACATAGTTTTGCACATTTCAATTCTTCAAGCCTATGTTGGTGTTCCTCTTTAAGCCTTTGTTGGGTCAAGAGTTCCTGTCAAGTCGTCTTCAATGAGTGTGCCGAATAGGTGTCTGTTTGCAGCGTTCACCAATGGATACACTCAAGGCGACCAACTTGGCTCTTTTCTTTACGACGAGTGAACGTCAAGGTTGTCGTGCCTCTACCATTCTCAGTTCTCACTTACTGAGTGATTTCCTTGAATAGTTGGGTTTGGTCCACCTTTATAACGCAAAATTTAGCATCTGTGTTCGTTTGGTCTAGGTCAGTGGCTTGGTTCGTTTTGTGATCTGACTTCATAGAGTTTCGGTATTCTCGTTTTCTGTGTTCCTGGTCAGAGTGTTGCTCATTGTCGTGGTTTGGCGTTCAGTTGATGCATGCATTGTTCTGATTCGAACTTCTATTGCGTCACTGGCATCTGATCTTGCAAGATATCTATGACAGGTATCTGCAATCCCCTAATGTCTACATCAATTTGTTATACCTATAATTTCTTCGTCACAGCTTTTGATTTCCCTGTGTCTCGATTCTTGATTCGGCTTGCTGTGGTTGACGAGTGTAGTAGCTGTAACCAAACTCTCGCCGAAATATTTCGCATTACTGATTTTTTGAACGTGACCAGTGACGTTTCTGTTTTACGGGAATCATTATAATTCATTATTTTAACGCTAATTGTGCTCATTTAACAACATCTGTTGTCCATGGCTACAACATCGAGAAAGAGTACGCGCTCCACAAAGAGATCCACCTTAGAGGATGTAAAACAACGGATAAAGAGTGCAAAAGATGACATTATATTCTCTTTCACATCACAAATCAGCCACATTGAAGATAATATTCAACATATATGCCGTCTAGTTGATAAAGTTGAATCACAGTTGAACGTAATTAAAAAGGAGCAGGGCGAATACAAACTAAATTTACTTCAAAATAACAGCAGAACTTGTTAATCACTCTTCACCTATGATCAAATTAATCATGACTTCACTAACAGCATCATGAATGAGCTTGAATTGAGACAAGTCAAAATCTTGTTTCTTCTGGACTAGCTGAATCTTGTGATGATAACATTGCTGAAAGGTGTAATTATGATCTGACCAATGCTCCAATGTGCTCCGAGCGTACTACAATGTGAATCTAGCACTCTTCATTCCCTCCCACGCCATTAAATCATTTGCACCTCATGACTTACCTGTTAATTCTTTGGAAGGTTCCAAATCCAGGAAAGTCTGCTTTATTTTGCTTTTCTTCTCTTTTTCCAATTTATTCTGCATGAAGCGGCTTTCAGCTGCCGACTGGCGTCTTGATACTGAAAGATAAGAAAATGGATATGAAATAATTTGCGATGCAAAAATCACTTATTGATTGTACAAGAGATTATTGGTCCGACCTCTGAGAATTCTGAGCTTACATGATCTAACTTTCAATCCGTGGAAAATTGCTCATGATGGTTTAAATTTTGACATAGACTGTAGAGGTAAAATACTGGCTGTTTAATGACCATATCACTTTGCAGCATCAACATGCAACTTTTAATACAGTTACGACATACTTGCATGCCATAAAAATGCATTTGTCGTCTCGAAAAAAACTCAATATCGCCGAAATACTAAGTTAGAGAATGTAAGTTAAAGAAATACTTGCCAATACTGTGATGTAAAATTATGTGATATATTCGTCACATTATTAAGCTGTTATATTATCAGCAACAAGCAGAGAAAACTAAGATATTTCGTCTCAACACAAATCGATGTGATGCATTTCCACTAAGAACCAAGAGATTTTGGCCTCAATGACTGGCAAATTCATGGTCGAAATAGCTGCGTACAATTCATCTTCAACACTTCAAACAATGAAACATTTTTGAAAGGAAAAATGCTTTTCATGATCAATAGTAAAAAGGTGAGTGCTTATTCTTCAATACAAATAAAAAAAGAAAATCAATACTCAGCGGCAAACTTTCACCTAATAATGGATCTGAGTCATCTTCAATTTCAACACAGCTTCTTTAACCTAAATCAATACCACATGAGATCGCGTGAGTGAGTCTGGATGCTTCATACTTTGAATAAGTTGTCATGTTCTTATAAATATAGAGCATCGAACTTTACCTTTTTCATAATTAGTCGGTATTTCCGGAGAAATTCTACCCCGATTTTCTGGTGGGAACACGCATCTGAAATGTCAACATGGAATCAAATCATCTAACTTTAAACATGTAAACAAAATTGGATGAACTTACCCTTTTCCCGAAAGAATTACTTCCAATTCTTCAGATGTTATACGCTCTCGTGGACACAGAAGTTCACAAATACCCGAGTCATCACCCGTAACGAAACAATTTCGAATATAGGTTAAAAGGAAAGCTTTATCATCCAGAGATACCATCTATGAATATCCTGAAAAATAAAAAATGCATTACATTACATAATAGCACATATAAGCGATCAAACACTATAACGAGAGGAATGCAAAGTAATTTTCATAAATGGATTTACTTAGAAATAATATGCCCTGATTGATCTCAAGAACCTTTGAGAAGCCACTAAAACATTATAAGCAGAGTGTGACTGAAAGACTTTCAATTGAACTAGTTCACGATTTCGTTAACTTGAACTGAACGGCGTTCGTATATTTCGGAGATGAACGATAGTTGAATGCTCCCGTTCATTTCAGCCTTTAAACGTTCACACATGATTGACCGAGATTACCTAGTTCGAATGCTTCACACTAAGCTATTTTTATCCATTCTGTCTAATATATATTCTTGATATATTTCTTATATGTATAGGCCCTAATGCTTATGACTAAAGCAGCGACAATTTAACTTAATTTCATGACAAAGAACTGTAGGTCTCCTTTAGGATTGATCTTTGCAAATTGAAGTGCTGTTCCATCTATTAAAGATAGATTTACACAGGTATACCTTCATAAAATTGCCATCATGTCAAAGAGGAAAAGTATCGGTGCTGCCAAGCCATTTAAGCTTATAACCCAGGAATTCTCCATATTGCATGACGTTCTAGTTCGTAATATCTTACACTGAAATATTTAGACATGTGAAAGAAGCGATGACTCAGTTATTTGGATAGATAACTACGTAGTCAAAGTAAAATTCAAGATGACTTTGAAATGAACTGGAAATGAACGGAAAGGGATAAGTGAGCGTGAAGTGAACGAGATGGACAAATTTCTGAACTTGAGGTGAACGGCGCGCAAAATTTTCGTGAACTTGGCATTCACTGATTATAGCTAATCATATTCAAGAACAGGGAAATCTGATGCTACACGCGACTTCTCTTCTGATCCCTCATTTCATTTATCTTC
The DNA here is from genome assembly GCA_907163375.1 of Prostheceraeus crozeri. Classification (NCBI taxonomy): domain Eukaryota; kingdom Metazoa; phylum Platyhelminthes; order Polycladida; family Euryleptidae; genus Prostheceraeus; species Prostheceraeus crozeri. The sequence continues at coordinate 636,447 of CAJQUW010002058.1, read as the reverse complement.
ACGGCATCTTCGTTTAGGTGTCTCCTTTTTATCTCCAAGACCTATCAGCTTCTTTTTCAGTTTCTTCCGTTTTCTGACTGTCCTCTGTCTTTTTTACGAAGGATCCTTTTCCACGATGGCTCTATTGCTCAACATTATATACGCATTGACTTTTGACTTGACTTAGTTTTGAAATGACTCTTGTGATGATTTTCATCGTGTCTTCCTTAAATTTCTTCTTTTTAGATTGGATCCAGCTTTTCTCTGGCCAAGATCCGCTGTGTAGCGGAGCCAAGATCCACATGTTTTATATTTGATGCAAGATCTCCATCATGTAGCATCTTTTGTAGCCGTACCTCAGATATCTCTTTCCACGACAGTCGATTCCATCAAGGTACAACAAAGAAATCCGTTGATTACTTCCAGCACCAGCATGTCACTGTAACGATGAAAAATTACTAGTTGCTTTGCTTGATTGTGCGTCAAGACCTCACATATAATTACAGGAATAAACTCTGAGGGATGAGCACTATCATCGGCATACATGAATCTTTTCAATTCATGATAAAAATTGTCATTGATGACTGTTATTCTGAAATTGACCGGATAACCTTTATTCTGTGGGTAATGCTCAATAGGCCTATTTTCTTGCATATGTCTAGCGCAAAATAGATGTCGTGCTCCCTTAAGACATAGGGAAATGGAAGCGCTCAGGGCTTTGTCGTCGTCAGTTTAATTCATTCTAATTACACAGGGTGACCACTTCACCGAGCGCAAATTTCGAACCATACACAAATTATTGGTAGTAAGTATACATTTAACAGGGATGAGAGCGTGGTGTCACAAAAAATCCGGAAGATCTCTTCAAGTGTCCTTGCGCTACTTTTTCTGGGGCCCACTTTCAGTTTTGGTATGATTACAAGTAATCCAAAAGTCAATTTTAGATAGTCATGAATCTTCATGCGCCTACACACTATAGGACCATTAGCTTCTACAAGAAAGTTTGTCCTGAACAGTGGTGTAACAGCCTTACTGCTACGTTGTACAAAGTTAAAGGAGACCCTTTAAGATGTCACACATACCCTGGTTTACGACTCCTGGAACACGGTCTGAAAATCTTCGAAAAAATTCTTAACAAGAGACTGAGGAGCCTGGTCAACATCGGTGAACACCAGTTTGCGTATCGTCAAGGGAAGTCATTTACTGACGCGATTTTAGTCATCAGAAGATTGCAGGAGAATTACATCGAGAAGAAAAAGAGACAATGAACACCCAGAAGACAAAGATGATGATCAGTGGTAGCAAAGAGAATTCCCCCGTTAAAGCGAAAAGATTCCCTTGTGGTGTGTGCGGCAAAGGTGTTGGGATCAACTCCGTTCTTTGTCAGCAATGTGAGAAGTGGTGCCACAAGCGTTACAGTGGACTCAGGTCTCTCAGAGGCATCGTGAATGAGGAAAATCGAAATCGTGAAAGAATTTCACTATCTTGGTGATGTGCTTTGCTGAGAGGGTGGCGCCGAGGTTTCCTGATAGAATCGCACCAGCCTGGCGCTAATGGAAGGACAAATCCAGTCTGCTCAGAAACGACCACATTACACTCAGGTGCCACGGTAGCGTGTACGACTCTTGCTTCAGGTCTGTACTTCTTTGCAATGTAAAACCCTAGAACCCCACTCAATATCTGGTTCAACAACTCCGGTCATGTGAAAGAGGGATGCTTCGCAACATGATTGGCATTTCACTGTCTGATCGGATCGACAGCGCTAAGGTGGCAAATATGTGTGGCCGCACACCGTTAGACGAAGCAATCAGAGAGCAAAGGCTTAGGTGGATCAGTCATATCAAGCGTCGAAATATAGATGAACCAATCAGGCAGGTGCTCGACGTGATGGTGGGTTCCCGTCCATGTGGAAAACCGAGGAAGACATGACTCCAAATCGTTAATGAGGACATAGTGGAACTGGGAATATCTGCGAGTGATGCTCAGGACCGTTCTCGATGGAGAAGTCTCACATCGTCCAGCTCTCAATAGCAGAGGAAAATAAGACGTTGAAAAGGAGAAAGTAAAAAGTGAAGTAAGTAAGCTGCAACTAAAAATACATTGAGTATTAATGCACTAAGACCAATGATAATAATTAATTAGATCTCAAATATATTGAGGCAAAGTATCGTAGACAAAGCCTCCAGGGTTTTGGGGTATAACTAAAAGAATTTTGATGTTTTTCAAGCCGCGCAAGCGAAACCTCCATCCTTTTGAGTGCAACTAGTGGAGTTTACATGTTTTTAAAGCGTCGTATGCGAAATCTTCAGCCTTTTGGGAAGTGTAAACTATAAGAATTTTTGTCTTTTATAGCGATGCAGGCGAAACCTCCAGCCTTTTGGGACTATAGCTAAAAGTTTGATGCTATAATGGCCCGCCGGCGAAACCTCCAGTCCTTTGGGTGTACGTGTATACCTAGTAGAATTTTGATGTTTTTTAAGCCCCTTTTCTACGACTTTCTTTCTGAGTGGCCGTCCTCATCTTCCCTACATCTGAGGAGGTTACGCTCTCATCATTTTCCATCTGAGGGGCCTCCCCCAACAACCTCGTATCAGAGACTGAATACTATATAATTCAGGACATTTAATCATCCAGCTTCAAACTCGTGAAACAAAATAAAGGTCATGGAAGGAAAGTATAAAATGGCACAACTTCGATGGCCTTCGGAGATCAATGAATGATCGGGAATAGCAGATGCCAGTAAGACAGTTAAAGGATATGAGAAACCTTTATGTCTTCATCTGTTCCACCCTACGGAATCAGATAATGTATCTGCATGCCTGCTAGATATAAAAACGGTTTAAAAAAGAATCTGCACAATATCTTGTTAAAAACAACGCCAATTCTGCAATTAATGAAAATTTCATACAAAAACAGCTGGAAAAAATGCGACAATTTAAAAGATGAATAACATTCGAAGAATAAATATTAAAAACCAATGGGCTGTTCAGTAACTATATTCCGCCGGCAGAATTTTAGCAAATGAACTGTCGCTCTGCGCAACAAAATGCAAAATATCGTATGTACTCACAAACTCTAATGCTTCATCTTGATGATATGTCAAATTGCAGCCACAAGAGACAAAGAGAGTATTGCAAGGACGACGACACACAAGACACATTCACACTATCTTCGGAAACAGCCAGCAGTTGCATTCATGGAGAAAAGATCCAACCTTAGAGTAAGTATTTATAGTAATGCTATACAATATACTTACCTAATATACTAGCCTAATGCACTTAATCTATGCATCCAACAAAACATAATGAGGCAAAATATTTCTATATATTATGAAGAGTGGCAATTGAGGTATTTCAGTATTATTTTGTGCTTTTTAGAAGTTCATCAATCTCAGAGGATTCTGTGGAACGTGCATGTCTTTCGTCAGATCCATCCTTCGTCAGAAACCATACCATCTCCCCCTTTAACGATATGAATTTAACTTCAATTTCCTGACGTGTGGGTATTCTTTTTAAACTACGGAAAAAATACATAATTGCAATTCTTATTTTATTTATAGTAATATAAAATATCATTAACTTTTCTTAATGATTTGAGAAGGTTGTTTCATTACCTGCGTGACCTGCTGATTTTTTTGACAGAAATGTCTATGGAGAGCGAAATTGAAGCCAGTTTTTTCACTAAAGAACAAAAGTAAGAGAAAGGTTTACAGGCTCCTCTAGGACGATGGGGTTTTTCAATGTTTCTGCACCAATTGCTTGCACAGGCTCCTTTATCCTACATTGATAAAGATTGTATTTTTTCCAGGTGTGCTGGTGCTATTAAACAAAATCAAAATTCATCACGTAGATCATCATTTTCATTCACATGACTTAAACCTACGACCCCAGTTCATCCGAATCTGTCGCTATGTTTATCGGAGTAATTATTTCCCTATTGGCTTGCATTGTGACTTGTTTTCTCCTTTTTACGTCTGCTTTCGCCCTGTTGAAATTTGGAAATGAAATTCCTTCAACGTGCACGGTCCTGAGTATCACTCGCGGAAATCCCAGTTCCACCAAATCGTCGTTGTTGACTTGGAGCCATGTTTTCTTAGGTCTTTCATTAGGACAGGAGCACTCGACTGCCACATGAAGCACCTGTCTGATTGATTCTTCCTGATCACATCTCTGCGCTTCATATGACCAAACCATCGTAGCATTTGCTCTTTGATCACTTCCTATAGTGGTGTAAGGCCACACCAGGACATCGCAGTCGATCCGATCAGTTAGTGAGAGATCGGTCATGTAGCGAATCATCATGAACGCCTTTGTTGAACCAGATGTTGGTTGAGGAAGTCGCGATCACGCATGAAACTTTCTGATCATTTTCTTTTCTTTACCGTATATAAATGAAAATGTTGTTCAAGAAGCAAAGCGGATCGTGAAAGCAGTTAAGAGATCATATTTTCACGTCAGAGACTGTGTGCCTGGTTTTTTCGTAGCAAACCGTCTCACCCCTACCAAAAGTACAGAGTGAAGGACAGAATCCTTGATTCCCACCGCTCCATCTACAAATACAATTGCACCTGCAGTGCAGGTTATGTGGGAAAAACGGAGCGTCCTCTGTCCACAAGGGTCAGAGCACACCGAAGTGGCTATAAACACAGTAAAGCTCGTCCTCGATCCAAAGCAACCAACCTCCGAGCTTCAGCTATCACGAGAACACATCATGGCAGTCCTCTCCATTTCGTCATTCTTGGCCTCCAAGTATACACTTCTATTATTTTCTGTACTGAAGCAGTTTAACAGCACCCTCCAACTCAGCATTGGTGAAGCAGTAACTATTTAGTTGCTTCGTCCAGAACTGTGCCTCTAAAAAGACTTTATTTACAATTGCAAACTAATTGTTAAGAAGTAACTTTCCTTTTCTCATTTCGTTCCCTTAGCATTTTATTATATTTATTCTCACTACTGACTTATATATTACTTTTATCTGTATTGATATCGCTTGTAGATCCAACGTATGGCGTGACTTTGTGAGAGACATTCAATTCGTGATCTGTAAACTCTACCATTTCGTTGTTTCAGTTGTTCTGCCGTAGTCACTAACAGAGGCAGCGTGGCCAGTGATGAAATTCTTCGTTTTGAATTTTTTGTATAAAGTGGCGCTTACCAAAAAAGATTTTCTTTTCGATATTCATCTAGATATTCATTGTGATACTCAAATTATTGAGGATGGCTATCAATGTAGGGGAATCCAGGGTGACTTGGCAGTCTTTTCTTCAAATGCCCATCCCGGCCAAACGACTAAATATTACAGAATTCCTTTAGTGCGGGTTGACGGAGAGGAGTGTTAGGAACATTTTTGCTTCAGATAGTTTTGCCGTAAATTATTGTCTTGTCCTCGAAAACTTCAATTACAAAAAAGTTCTAAAACTAACTTGCAAACTGCCAAGTCGACCGCCACTATTGTGGGTGACTTGTGCGTGGAGTTTGGCAGTATCATGAAACATTAACAAACTTTTGGTATTATACTGATCTAGGCTTGCATTATCATTGCTGCTACAGACACCGCCAAATTATTTGCAAAACACAATCTTGGCAATTCATATAAATTGCGATAATTCATGTTGCAACGAATCAACAAATAAGGGTTGGTTTGACTTACCTAGATGTTTCTGAGTCATTTTCCAATGCATAGGCTAGGTGTTAAGATGTGAACTTGTATTAAAAGGTGAGTCACTAACACATCACTACCATCAGTTGTGATATGTTGCAGACTACAAGAGTCAATCAACTACTAAGGACACAAAAAATGATGCTGCCATGTCACCCCAACCTAAGTAGGCCTACGGTTAAATCCTCAGCTCCGGCTAGACTGTTTTACACTATCAGGGGTCATGTATTCTGACCTAATTATAATGTCTTCAACATAGATTTATCTGAAATCTATAACAAGGCTCGGTGGCTCCAGTGTTGCGATTCGCGCGTGTTTACACGCGCGCGCGTTTTTTTGACAATTTGCGCGTGTAAGCGTGTTTTTTTCCATTTTTTATCCATTTTGCGCGTTTTTTAAGTTTTCGACTTCTATTTTTAATTTTTGATAATAGAAAACTTTGGTTGCTATTTCCAAATGAAAAAAAAATATTCATTGTTGAATTCTCACTTCTCAGCTTCTCTGAGCTTGTCTTTTCTTTCATTGAGGGGCCTAATAAATTTACCGGTTTAGTTGGAGAAAATGTATAATCAAAGCATAGTATATGTCATGCAGCGAAGTATAAAAGAGAAAGTGTCAAAGAATATTCTAAAATATCAAAATCAAGATATCAAAATTTCAAATTACATGCAGTTTCTAGATCAGCCACATGTATATCCTATCAAAGATCATTTAGGTTCATTAACATCTCACTCAATGGATAGCCTATAGGCCCACTGCTCGTATGCATCTACCACTTAAGGCACGTGTGTATTTGACTTGTCCTGAAAAATACCAAAGCTCTTACCATCTGATCTGCAAATTTAAGCTTTGTAAAAATTCGTTTCATCAAATATTAGCGATTATAGTTGCCATTTTGGCTTATTTGTAAGGAAATACATGTGCGCGTGTTTTTCGACCTTGCGCGTTTTTTTTACCCTACGCCAAGAATCGCAACACTGGGTGGCTCATCGAATTACGTATTTTCAAAAGTTGTATTTCTGGTCTCGGCCAAGCGAAAATGAACAGCAACATCAAAAAACAAAGTTCCGATTTAAGATTTCTAACGTGTGTTTTCTTATAGCTAATATTCTGAAGTTTTTGCAACAGATCGAGTTTTTGTCATAACATCTATATTTAGCCGGAAAATTGAAATTCAAGTTAGATTTTTTTTAATTCAACGCAATATATTTTCAGCGTTTTTTGGATTTTTTTTCTGTCTCGTATCTCTATGAAATGTTTGATTGGACTTAAATGATTCACTTCATGAGCGACTGTTAGGTAATGTTAAGCGATTTTACCATTATTCATTTGATTTAGAAATCATTGATAAGTATTTCATGGCTGAGACAGAAAGGTGACATTTGAGTTTGCCATTGTGATTCCGTTACCAAAAAACATCATTTTATTTTTCTTATTCTCAAGGCTCTTGTAGAAAGATGCTGATATTATGTCAAAGCAAGCATATTTATCAAAGTCAACTGCTGGTATAATGGAGATTTTATAATTAATATATTTTCTCATTGAAAATGACAATGCTTTTGTGTGATTCCGTTACCGGTAACGGAATCACATCATCCGTTTATCGATAAATGTTATATAAGTCGCAATAATTGTGCCCCGCAGATCGTCAATAATACCAAATATCAAGAAAAACAAATGTTTTAGTTAAAAAACAATCATCTTTGACATGTATGAGCCCGTGGTTTGAAAGGATAAATTACAAAAGCAGAGATTTCATGCTAGGCCTATAAGCACTCTAGTTATTATGAAAACTGTCCGATCATTTCATGGCATACTTTTGCATCATCGCACGTTGCTGATCACTGAACTTGAACGAATATCGAAGCCTTGCGGTTCTCAATGTGCTGATTTGTGGTTCGGGACACACAAAAAGCGCGTTTTAATATCCTCGCTGCTAGAGTCGGCATCATCAGGATCTCGGTAAATTCCCGAAGCTTCCTGTGCTTTGCAGGTACCTGATTTTCATTTTTGTTCGTGGTGGTGCTGCACACTGCGGCAACATAGAGAATGGAACGACCTCTTTCTGTTGGTATGGGAATTGGTGACATAACTTCCTGGCTTCACAGATGCCACAAAGCCGGGGCTGGTCTTCGGAGATTCCGGTGACAGATGAAACCTGTTGAACTAGCACATGCAGTTCTGGAGATGGCTGCATTGAGTCATTTGATAAGGTAACGATACCTGTATCGACAGTCCGCACACAATGAACACGATGCGTGCCTGGAATGGCGATTGCACTACCCCAGATTGCATCAAGTTCTGTTCTTCGCCTCTCAATTTGGGAATTTTGACTCCATATTTGGCACATAAAGAATCTTGATAGTGGTCAATTGCTTGGCACATGCAGCATAGTCAGCAGCTGACTTAACAAGGTATCTCCTGACCTTGTGACAGCTCCCTTTTGACAGTGCCGCCAACCCCGTCGACAGCTCCCTTTCCATGCGACGTAGCGAAGAAATGCCAGTTGACAACCAAGCACTTCGTCTGCTTCATACATGAGATAAGGGTAAGCATAAATTTCTGCTTGTAATGCTGTGCCGCTCCATCGGAGAAAATGTCAATGTGGGTCAGATTAGTAGTCATCTCAGTCTTGATCTGGTCGATAATTGAACTTCAAGCATTACTGCAGCAGTATATTTATCGTGAGATAACCGATCTGAGACAACAGCAAAAGAAGTGGTCCCTTCTTTAGTCCATACAACGGCCGAGAACACAGCGAGCTGCTTGTGTACCCAATGACCACTCTGGATCTCATCTTGCTCAATTATGGATGCATTTTCATTGAAATCTACCTGCAACACGGCATGGTGCTGATGAGGGGTATGTGCATTCGCTGAAACGCTGACGACTGCTGTTTCTTAATGAAGCAATGGATCTTGAAAGCAGGAAGCTTCTCAGCCAGGGAAGACATGGCATCCCATACGGTACCACACAGTTCAGTCTTTTCTGGTTGTCCTTCGGCATTCCGCACCCATTGAAGCCACTTGATCTGCTCCCCGGCCACGGCATCATCAACTGATGTCAACAAGCAATCGACTGAAACTTTCTCTTTACAGTTTTCACAATGTCCGAACATGCAATCTTCCCTATTGGGATCACACGCGATAGCTTGCAGAAGTTCAATGTTAGTAGTTGGAGCACTCGAGACGGACTTCATGCCCTGTAGAAGGAAATCGACGTTGGCGTGATAAATGCAGACACAAACATTATGTGGCATCTTATCTTTGTAAAGAACCACATCTGGACGTAAGGTCTTGAATGTAGAAAGTTTCACTGAGTCGTTAGGATACTCTTCTCGATACAATGCAAATACCTCGCGGATTGTCATCAACAAGTACCGACGTTGTTCCTTCACTTTGATGCCGTCACGGATCACTATGATTGAATCTTTTCTCCCCGGTGCCATCCAGGAAATGTCGTTGCGAAGGTAGAATTTTTGTACTCTTGCCTCAACTTCCCGTGATAACTTGTTGTGAGACGGAGTCGTTGGAGTCTTGATATCACGAGACGGGATTTCTTCCGTATCACAATGTCCGCATAATCTTCTTCAACTTCCGAGGAGACCTAGGCAAGGCTGCCCTAGCCCGATTCACAGCGCGAGCGAGACTAGATTTCGCCTGATACGTTCTTTGTCACCTTCTGATCTAGCCTTCTTTTGGCACGCCATCTTCGCATATTTTCTCTGTGCTACTTCTTAGAAAGATCAGGATTGGCAGCTCTAGCTCTCTTCTTTCGCTCACAGTCTTTCCGCTTCCATATTTCTGGTCCCATCTTCACTTTCTTCCTTTCCCGGTAGCGACGTTGCTTCTCAGCTGCGGCAAGTGGCATCTTCCCGGTAGCACTAATTCATTCAGTCACCAGCAAAAATGTATTGAAGACTGAAGGATTCCAGGAATCCTTGAGGCTGGGAATCCCAGGTAATCTATCTATAGATATGAAGTATTTTGGAATTTTTCAGTGAACCGATAAGAGCCAATTGTTATTCGATAAGGTTGAAATCAAACCAGAATTGAGGATGTGACTACTTGAGTTTTCCAGGAATCCTTGACACAGCGGGGAGTCCCAGAATACCCCGGTATTTATAGATATGAAGTATCTTGTCAGCGAGCACAGTCAACACTGTGACTCGATATGTTAGAATAATCCTAAAAGCACGCCATCCTAACCACGAACCTATCCTACCTCCTTACATAGAACGCAGATACGGGTGCATTCGTTACATGCAATGCTTTCAAAACATTGAAAGTAAACCATGAAAATTGTGATTCCGTTACCACGTTTGGTCAAATATTTGGTCAATTTTATAATGGAAGTATTGTATCAAATATCCCAATACTTGAAATAAAGTTAGGCCAAGCAACCTAAAATAGCATAAAATAATCGAAACCAATATCTTTGCAGAGGAACAGCATGTTTAGATCCATTCACTGAACCTATGAAAAAGTCATGTCCAAATCACGTGATTCCGTTACTATTGACTTTCGCGCCTGTAAAACATATATCAATATATTTTTCAAAGTTGATACTATGCCTGCTTGGAGGACCGATCATGCCCATAAACATCGCGCATTTCGTTAGTTTATCAGATGTTTCTTTACTGAGTACCAGTCTCATGAAAATGTGTAAATGCTCAAATGTGATTCCGTTACCGCTTGGTCGAGCCCTTCTACATTTTAAGTAGGCCAATAGGCCTGATTTTTTGCTCTGAAAAAGTAGAAGTCCGAAGCAATCTTTCTCTACAGTATTATCATTTCAGAGCTACTTTAAAAAGTAATAGGGATTTCGAGTTGTGAAACATATTATTTGCAATACCAATACTGCCATGTCACTCCAACATGATACTGCCAAGTCACCCCAACCCTAGTAAGGTAAAAAAATCAGCTCCATTACAATTTTAATATGATCTGAATGTTTTTATACTGTAGGAGTTCATGCACCATGACCTAAGTAAAATATCTTTAATAATGGTTTATGTCAAATCTATCACAAGACGAGATTGTCCCAAAAGTTGCGTATTTCCGAAAGTTACGATTTTTGCAAGTAAAATAGTTTTTTGCTCCTAAAGAAAGTACAAGTACAAATAATCCGCAGGTATCTTGCTCCAGCATCTTTATTTTAGAGCTACTTCAAAATGTATATTTCGGATTTTTGATTTATGAAGCCTATTAAGTGCAGGACCCCCACTGCCATGTCACCCCAACTGCCAAGTCATCCTCAGCTTCCCCTACTCCAAATTGTACATGTGTCTGCTGAGGTGAAAGAATTTATTATCGGTTGGGGTCTTTTGAGAGTGTAGGTAGGCCATTTTGACATTTATTAGTTTATTATTTTTATATTTAAATAGTTGAATATGTAAATTAATTGTTTGGAGATTTTAGTAGCAATTTCGTGAAAAATATTGCAATACAAAGTTGTTGATGCATGCTACCGGTACTTGGATAAAATAAGATAAGATGAATTTGTTCCGCAAAGTAATTTACAGAAAAGCAAGTCATGACCACCGACGATGGCTCTTACAGACGAGCGCTAAAATTATTTCTCTCGTCACAATATCACAATTAAAGCTCATTTTTGAAGGCAAAAATTGGCGGAGCCAAAACACAAGACAAATGTTATTTGTTCCTAACCCTGCAAACACGAAAAAAGAAATTGCTCAAATAATGACGTTATGGGAAAATACGCGGAACTACATGTAGTTAATTATTTATTTATTGTTTCTAGAGTGGCAATATTGACGATTTTGAATACAAAAATGAATCTCGAGAAGAGCATCATTAGATAGTTTCTCACATGTCGCTCTCGGAATTTGCAGAAAATGCTGAATATTTGAAGATCGGCGGAATATGTATGATTTTGAAAAAATCCGCCGATTTCAATGGCTATAATATTTGTAATGTACGGCACAGTAATTGTGCGGCACCGGCATTCCTTGCGATATTTTGAATTGACAAAATATCAATGTTTTTGCGTATGACTGTCTTCACATGCTGTTGCACTGCAAAATATATATACTCAAAGGTTCGGATGTTTGGGATATTGTACATGGTGCACATGTTTGATCTGCACTTGCAGTAGAGCAGCATGCGACAACAATTACGGTATGAGTTCAACTATTTTTTATTAGTTAAATATGTGCAGAAGGGGATTCTTTCTGATCTGTCGAATAAAAATTGTAATCCTATAAGCAATAATGGATGAAATAAGAATTAATTTACTATTAATCAAAAGACCCACAAACCACATATTTTTGCTTGTTTTGCTGGTCTCTGTCTCAATCAGAGGTCGGATTGTAAGAAATATTTACTACCTCAAGAACATGAAATATCTACGAGTATGTTCAATCGCAAGAATACGATACAATAATCATGCTTAGATTTTGAAAGCATTAATGAGGCGTACTGTGAACATCGAGGCTGTGAGTATAATTGATCCGTGAAGAGGGAGGCATGATTGCTATTACAGTGAATACTTCTATTGAATGAAATTTAGGACTACCGTACTTAGGCAGTGGTTTTAATTCAGAAGCCGGCTGCAACGACGATTGCTGGAGGCTCTGGGACGGTATCAATGAAATAATGTCGCATAGCATTCACTACAATCAATTTTCAAAGCAATCATTAATGTTGAGTAGGCCTATACCTCTTTCTGTCGATTTCAATTTATCTGCAGCATTTGTAACATCTGTCGGCACTGTGGCCTTTTGATAGTGTTCGCTCTGCGTTCGGGTGACCTTGGTTGAAACCTTGGTCGGATCACACCTAGTAGTCTACTTTTAATACAATTTTAAGACTTTTGTACAATTTGCATTCTTGCCAAACACTCAGCACAAAAAGAATGTGAGTGGTATAGATAGCAACTCGGCCACATCGATGAAAGTCTCCATGCATAATGTGCTTCTGAGTATAAACAAAGTTCATTTTTTTCATTTTAACACGAAAGGATTGTCCATTACTCTTTAATCTGAATAATGTTGTCTCCATTTATGAGTTGAAAGGAGAGAAATTATCAATTGAATCTTATCGCCCTATATGTATTCAACCCGTCATTATAGTTGTTTTTTAAAAATGGTGAATAAAGAACTGGGTAGACTTTTGAAATCTTTGATTTGTATTCAGCAACATGGAGTTAACGATCAAGTGTTACTGATCTTTTGTGCTTTAAAGACTTCCTCGAATCCTTCGATCTCAAGTGCACTGTTTATGCTGACTTTCAAAAATGTTTCGATAGTGTAGCTTATCTCATTCATATCTGTTGATGAAACCAAAACGCAATTTGGATTTCGAAGGTTTAAAATTTATCTGTCAGAAAAATTCCAATGTGTGGTCTTAGCGCTGTTGAATCTGACTGAGTAACGGTCAAATCAGGAATGCCTCAGGCATCCGTTCTTGGACCTTCATTATTCATAATGTATATCAACAACATCGCATCGCTATTATTTGAAACCAATTATCTACTTTTTGCAGATGATATGAAAATGTTGCGCCTGACTTAGTGTCAAGGATTGTGAAGAATTGCGAAGTAACTTGTCAGTTTTAAGCAATCGGTGCACCAATTGGAAATTTTATTTAAACTGTATAAATGTTTTCACATGAATTTTTCGCTGAATCGCAAGCATTGCATATTATTTGAGCATGTTTAAAATAGGCATACTCTGCGCTGTGTTCAGCATATGAAAGACCCAGGTGCTTATTTCTTTTTGAATCTTTGGTTCTCATGCCATATAACTGTCACAGTGAATAAGACTTGTCGCATGATGGAGTTTGTGAAAAGAACCACACAATCATTCAAGAATGTTCACCTATTAAATTTTGTTTTACAATTCATTCGTTCGTTCACGCCTGCTTTATTGTTCTAAGTTTGGCATCCCGACATGAAGCACCGTATTTGATCAATAAGATTGAGCGATTGCAAATATCTCTGATATATTATGCTTCAAGGTGAATGTGATTTACTAATCTGAAAATGACGCTGTCTTGTGTGGTCTTTTCAATTCAATTACCTACTTTAGAAAGGAAACGAACAATTCATGACATTGTATTTTTTTTTGCTAAGTCATGATTCTGTTGAATAATGGAATAAAAAAATCAACATACGAGTATTCTATGTTAATTCATTTGAATAGATTTTAGCAATGAGTGAATTGAAACCGTTTAACATTGGTTATCTAATATCGCTTTTTCAACACCACCTTCAACTAATTATCACCGATAAGCTATATTTCTATGCCAATTGGTAATGCTAATTGTCCTTCTTCTATCTTCAATTCCTCTCCATGTGCCTGTTCACGGTACCAAACAATCTTGTGTATTCGTAATTAAGAAGCATCACATCAATGCTAGGAAGCACGAACTGCATTCCTAGAGTTTACAAGCTATTGAGCTCACTTGATGACATTGATAGCACATCGCTTTTTGTTTTTAAAGCTCACTACTCGTATGTTTTAGCTAGCACATGTAGAGCCCCGTTTACATATTGTAAAGTATGAATCATTTACTCCGTATGCTAGATTGACTGTCATTGACTGCAAGCTCCTGTCATCTGTACATAGATCAATACAATGCAATGATGATGTTTTGCAAATCCGCTTGTGGACTCATACGAGAGGGAGCAAAGCTGTGGCGATCGGTCGAATGATTATGTCGGAAGTGGTACAGTATGTCAGAAACATAAGAACATTAGTAAAGATTGTCTTGATCATGGTTAGAAAGCAAATTTCTCCTTTTCATGATACTGTAGCATTCTTCAATTGAATTTGTGTTTAATATATAGTATTCTAATTTGTATTTGCAGGTTCATTCTCTCAGATTTTTCGGTGAATATCCCTAGATCCTCAGAGCAGGAGAAATTAAATGAAATCATAAAATCAGTAATTCGTAAAGGTTAGTATGAATTCTCTGCATTTCTTTTCTACAATGTTGAAGTTATTGACGAAATGAAGTAATGTAAAACTCATGAAATCAAACTGCAGTCGAGTCTCATTTATTCGGCCGTTTCCATTAGCAGGCCACTGAACGGACTAATGTGACAACCGAATTAACCGGAGTAAATTGGTTTGAAACTTGACTTTGAGAATAGAGGTTAATCGGATGCACTATGCCCACGGTCAGTTTTAGCAACAATTTGGAACCAATTGTAAACAGAGTTAGATTGTTTAAGTGCTTCAGTTTACCAGAAGTACAGACTAGTGACACATGTAGGAACTTAGTAAGTTGCAAAAAGAAGTTCTTAATGCCCTTGCTGGGATAGGAAAGAAATTGTTCATCGCTTGCGCATTGATGTGAATCCCTTCAAAACTCGTCGATCGCCACGATTCCTTCTGATACGAAGAATTCGGATCACTGCGAACAAACTTTCTCTATGATGCTGGGTCCGTCAGATTCTTTGCTTAGAAGTTCGCAGGCGTGAGAAATTTAGCTCACCCTGTCTCTCCGCAGAATTCCTCAATGAATGTCATTTTTCGTGCACACTACGGGTGATACCTAAAGCTGACTGCTTATTCAGTGACGGCATACTGACAGTATACAATGTGTGATGTGTGTCATTTCATTGCATACGAGATGCGATTCTTCCTTTATAGGAAACGAAGACTGGAACGAGCTGTCTGATTTTGTGGTTGAAAAGTAAGCTTGAATAGCCAATGATCATATTTCAAGCATCAGTCAAAAATATTTTCCTGTTCAAAATTGAGGCATGTAGGTATTTATGCGATCTATCAATTACATAGCCTCCAACCAAATACAATTTTTGATGATTATAGCAAGTGCACTCCCTCGTAAGTGTAAAACTCCTGTTATAATAAATATATGCCTTATTAAATGTAGAACTTCTTATGGCAATGTCCCTGCTTTAATGACTCGAAATATGCAATCACGTTGTTGATTTCCAAACCGAAAGTGTGACGTATGGTATTATTTGGGAATCACCGTTTCATCAATAGCTTATTTCGCATATAACATGCTTTGAAACTTTTGTAATATCTCGCAGACATTGCTTTTAATGACTTATCGTGTACAGATCGCTCTGGTCTTTGTACATTGATATAGCCATTTGTAGAGAGAACACCATTGCAAATGTCAGGAAATCTCATCAATTTATTGGCGGTTGTCCAATGATGCAAGCGTTCGTATGATAGAAATGATTGCAAACCGAGCCAGCTGGACTCGATTATGCATCAACGCAGTATAAAAGAAATGTCAAGTTCCTTCTTCACAAGCTCACCATGAGCCAATTAGGATAAGCAGTCACTCTACCTATACCAGGGTTTATTAACCTTCTTCTCCTTATCCCCAAAATCCACCAAGTTTAACCTTTCATTTCCCACCAGCGAAATATTCGATATTTATCAAGTTTTATTCAAAGTGGCGCTCAAACCAAAATTATAACAAAAGACGAATTTCAATGAGACATTAGTACCTGCTTATTCTCAACAAGCTCATAAATCAATTTATTGGGAAAATAAAAACAAACAACAAAATGCAACACTATGCAGATAAATGAGATTTCTGCATTTGCTTTGCCATGTCAAGTGCCTCAATGATCAGTTCCACTTTTGAAATGGGGCAGCGCAAATCAAATTCAAGGTCAATCAGTCGGCTTCACGATTTGGTTTTCATCTTAACCATGCTGGAGAACGTCGACTCGCACAGGTACGTGGAGGGATATACAACCAGTAACGCGAGGAAACAATCCATACATAGCAGCCAAGAATGCGTTTAGGTTATTCTCTGCAAAAACGCTTCTTTGCTGTGGAGTCACCAGGCCAAGAAATTGTTCTTCAATGTCTTCTGCTTCCCTCGGAAAGATGTCAACTCGAAGCCAGAAGGGGTCCATGGTGAACTGAATTGTTGGGTTGTCCCTTTCGAAGTCCAGAAAATAGCGCTGGATCTCGTCCAGTAGTCTGTTGAGGATTTGTTGAAGATTTGCGGGCAAAAAGGATGTTGACAAAAGAAATTGAATGAAAAAAAGTTGTAATCAATTTACTTTATTCACAATAAAATTATCCAGCTTTCAAAAGTCACAGAAGAGTAAAGAATGACAATATGTTTCAAAGAATTCAGTGAAATAAAGCGGACTCTATTGTTGGATGTTCATAGGAGATCCAATCAACATCTTGTGTAGATTTATAATAGAATATAATGCTTACTTATTTAAATTATTAATTAAAGTAGTCCTAATGAGGACTGATGGCGTTCACCAATCCGCAAGTGTACTAAGTCAATGCTGCTGTAACCATTGGATTAATCAGTTCATAAAAGAACTCTATCGAGCTTTCTCGTGGCAACGAATTAAAATTGATCAGCTTTGGCCCAATATTTGGTAAAAATGGAAATCTTAAGACTTGTAGCACTACTTATTCTTACTGCTAATATACTAATACCATAGATTCCAAACACCATCAGAAATTGACATTGGGCTGTGATCACATGATGAAGAGAAATTTGATTTAAGGCATAGAGCCGTCTGCACGAACCTGCGCGTAAATTCGCCGAACTGTGCGAGGATTTTTGACGGAGTTCAGCAAAAATTAGCAGAGCTTGCTTTGATACACACAAACTAGACGAAGAAGTTTCACAGAGGCTTCAGACTTCTTTTAGACTTTTGCGAGAGTCATTCATTCATCAAATCAATTAGTTTGGTATTGTGTGCGGGCAATAATTCGGCATTCTTCTTGTTCAACAGTTAACCATTCATAGCTTCATACTTGGCTGAGAACCCGTGTTAAAAAGCGCTTGAAAACAAGGAAAGTGGTTGAACTCAGATCACAGGCAAATGCAGCTTGATGAGGCGATCAAAGACGAAAGTTCAGGACACACCACCAGACCGTGTGTGTTCCAGTAAATTAGTGTGAATGACTGCTCCCTAAGGCTTAATTTGATGTTTCATGATCTTCAAGATCGGATATTGGCCATTATAAAGGAAATTTGATTATTTAACTGATTGAGATGTTCTGCCAATAATGGAGAATTAACACAAGATTTGTGCTAAATACACTGGGATACTGGTGCTTGATAAGACGAACGAGATGCTAAAGAAAACGGAAATGACGGATATTTACGACCCTGCGCCCACTCCAGTTAGACGATATTTTCCTAAGTCGTCGCTTCTTTTACAATGTCTCACCGCTTCATGTACAATAGACTGATGCTGACGTGCACCCATATTCACATGATAAACTGTTGGGTTACTCGCTATGCGAGTGATTGCCGACAAGATCAGATGCTATCTACACATGTAATATAAATGTTTGCTGTAAGGAATGTCAACTTCAGTCGAGTTCACCTCACTATAGAATAGAATAGAATAGAATATCTTTATTCGTCTCACTTGGTGAAAATCGGTGAACACGTGACAATTGAAGAAAAAGGTACAACATTTGATCAAAGTTTACAATATTTGATAAAACTCTCTAAATCTCTTGGTTTTGGCAAAGGGGGGTAACAAAGCTTGTCTACAACGAGTTTGGCGTTTACTTTCGTTAATAATGAACATTTCTCTCAAAGGATGTGCCGAACAGGCACTAACAGAACGCATCAGTTTCAAGCAATTTGAGTCTGCTGCTTCTGACAAAGATGGAAAATCAGTTGAGGACCCCATGATTCGAAAAACACGACGTTCAATTGCAAGCAACTTGGAAAAAGACACTTAGGAGCATTGCACAATACCGGATAGCTGAATAAAATAAGAGATCGTATAAAAGCGCAGTAAGCTAAAAACATATGCTTTTCACTACAACCAGATCTGCGCAAATTAATGATAACAAAAATCCTTTTGCAAGCTTTGCTAACAACAGACTTGATATGGTCATTCCATCTCATATCCTCACGAAACACAACACCTAGAAATGACATGCACTTCACAGTATTCATGACACCAGCATCAGGCAAGCTAATACTGGACAAAGTCATTTTCTTAATAGAAATATTCATAGCATTGCACTTAGAAAAATTTAACGGCAAAGCCACAGATCTGGACCAACTGACAATATGATCGAATTCAGCCTGTAAACAATCATCTGCAGCATCTCGGATGAAGTGCAGAACAGAAACGTCATCAGCATATTTGATATACACACTATTGGAGCAGACCGGCGCAACTATTAAGAAATAGAAAACTGGCCCAAATCATGCTTCCTGCGGCAGCCCCAGAGCAGTTACATCAGCCCAACAAGATGTGGAATCATTCATAACAACGCGTTGCTTTCTAGAAGAAAGAAAACTTGATACAATATTACGTAAATATCTTGGCAACAGAAAGGAATCACAAGTTTTCTATGCTATCCAGTAATCACTATGCTTAATGGAAGACCAAGAGCCTACGACATCACACCAGATATCTTCATCTTCATGCAAATCTGACCTGTCTCATTCGGTGCACCTCTAGTTATAGACAAACGGGAGATTACGTTAGTGCCAGAGGAATGCTGATTTGCTGAATTTTAATTATAAAACTGTCATCATTGCTTCGCAGACTACAGACTCTGACTCGGAGATGATAACTTAGTGAAGTTTGATAAATATCAACGAACGACGTACAATATGATCGCAAATTGTAATCTATCAACTTATCAATTTTTCCTTCATATGACTAAGGAATTCCTTTAATTAATTTCTTCAGTAATTAGCACTTATCCTTCAGTCGGAATGCTCGGACGGCGTTCGCAAACATGACCTTTTCGTTCGAGGCAAACCCTGGGATCGAATCGTTAATGTTGTTCCTTCATCATTAATGATGTCTGCATTTATCAAATCTAGAAATAAGCTCTAAAATAAGTAGGACTACAGAAATATTTTTGATCTAGTTTGCCAAATGTTCGCTGATGAAATTAATCTACACTTCAGAACCAAACGTTAATCAACACTTTGAAGCAGAAATAGATAGCGGAAACTGTCCACGTTGATGTTTTGAGTAGATGTTTGATTCCTGTGATATGCCTTCTTATTTAAATTCTTTGATCACTTAATTATAAATAATCGTGAGAATCTGGCAAACATCTGATAAGAAATTACTTCAGCAGCCCGGCTTAATTTAGAACTGATGGCAAAACTATTCTATTCATAGAATTGGATTGTTTAAGCTCACCAGTTCTTCAAAAGTGCAAACTCACTGAAAGCGATGGCACTTACTGAGTCGTTCATCTTCTGTGAAACTGCTGTGACTTTCTTCAAAACGCTCCGATCGCCACGATTCCTTCTAATTCGAAGAATTCAGAACATTGCGCACAAGTTTTATCATTAATGTCAGTCCGTCAAATCACAGTTTCAAAAGTAGGAATTTGGTTGTTAGTATTTGGGTCTTCGTGTCACAGTGGTTAAGTGCTTGACCCAGCTATCTTTCGGTCCAGAGGTCGAGCCCCGAAAGTGCCATAGGAAGTCGTCAGGAAGAGCATCCCGACTAAAAGATCTCAACGCTCCAGATTGAAGTCTGACTATGTTAGCACCGTCCAAACCCCCAGTAAGGGGAATAGTGACGTTAAACCATCATATATCATTTATTTGAAGCAAAATGGTGTTCACAAAGTTCTCGGGAGAATTTCGTGATGACCTCATTCCGATGCGCGTGTGAAGTAAATTGACATCAGCCGTGTGTGACACATGCAACTGCGTGGACTGTGTTAGCACTTTACCCCTGAAGGAGTGGTTCTGAAGGTGCATTTGGTTCTGCTGCACTTCAGAAAAGATAATGAACAAGTTATAGTAGCTGATTAGATAGCTGTTCGTGTAAAGAAATGTGGCAGCGGTGATAACAAGCTAACGACATCACTTTTGACGTGTTTATCATTCATTTTCTTTTTGTTTGAGGATCTCAAATTGCTGATGAAGTAAGAAAACCTCTTGTTTTTGACATCTGACGATTTTCGCCACAATACAGTTGATGTGATCATGTGCACTACTGTTGTGGTGCAAAACAAAAGGAAAATTTGGCTATTTTGATATTTTTAAGTAAGCACAATTAAAGTACCTTGTATTGATTAAGCATTATTTTATTTATAATGTGTACTGTGTATTTTGATTTCAAGACATTCTATTACTGCTGTGATATAACAAAAAATCCGTCTGAAATACCAGCCGTCACATGGGGTCAAAGGTATTTCTGTATTTCAGTGGAAAGCTCTCGATTGAATAGATCTGTTCACGAAGTATGGTGATGACGTTGTATCGCGAAAGTTGGACGGTTGGTTAGCGAGGTGCAACGATCGATTTCAAACAACAGTGCATGTGACTATTCACTAGCATCAGAATAATCACGGAAATAATAGGTCATTAGATACTATATGTCTAAAACAAAATCATCATGTTATTTATTACATGTGATGATTGAAAAAGTCGTTAATCGATTTGTTGAGCTCTGTGTTATTATTTAGATTACCTATGAAAAGTCGAATTGCTCATGTAATTTGCAAGAGTAACAAAATTGTAGGATTATTATAGAAGAAGAATCTCATCCGAAGAAGGCTGTCACATTTCATGATGTATGTATTTCTCGGTGGATTCGGCAAGTCATTATTCAGGTGTCAACCTTGTCGAATGTTGCAGAAGTTGGAGTCAGCATCTATGAAGTGGGTTGCAATCCACTGCTGGCAAATCATGGAATTGTATAGGAGATATTAAGTAAGCATTCCTGTCGCATAGGTAATTGCTTCAGGCAGGAGTCTTTTTCATACAGCTTAAATATAAGTAACAAGTTTTTCATAATAAGTCTCCAGTTGATAAGGGATTGGAACCCGAAATGTCCAAGAATAGCGCCTGTAGATTTTTTTGTCTGTCTTTGGCAGACCTATAGGTAGAGCGCATTTTTAACCACGTACATCGCGTGTTCGTTCCACAATGTTATGTTAGCAAAGCAAAGAAGACAATATTTGTGGAGGAAAGCCTGCTGATTAGTCAGCTCGGGTCCTCCGCAGCGAAAGGAGCTATGAACAAAATATCTTTTAGCCTTGAATACATGAATAATGATTTTGACATGAACTGTATATCGCGTATATAACAAACACAGGGTAGGGTGAAATTAGTAGCCAAAATTTGGTTTATGATGAATAGCATAGCAATACAAGTGAAGTGAACACTCTTGCCCTGCGTTCACTCACTTACCGAGAAAACTGGAGAACAAGATCCAAAGAGTAGACAATCGAGCGTGTAAATTAATAAATTTTGAGTTACAAAAACGGTCAAGAACAATAGTTCAGCCAATCAGTCTCAACAGCAGGAGAGAAAAAATCAGCAAAAGACTTTTCATGAAAGCAACTACGTCAAACACCCAATTTATATACATAAATAGCATTCCAAAAAAAGTGATTATAAAGCGGACTCACATCACTTGTCACCATGAAACTCACTCGAACTGAATAAGTACAAACAACTTCTGTCCCGTACGTTACGACTTTGATAAATCGAAACTTGTGAGAACAAATGTGTGACAGTTAATGATGTACTATTTTTGTGATAGTCTTATCTTGGGCAAACGCTCATATCCTCTATGACTTTTTGATTTCACTGTATTTAATGATTACTCAATTTCTTGAAAATATATACGCTTCATTTATTATAAAGTGCAGCGACTCATTACGAGATAATGGGAACAAGATCAAAGAGTAGACAATTCGAGGTGTAAATTAATAAATTTTGAGTTAAAATAGGTCCAAGAAATTAGTTCAGAAATCAGTCTAAGCAGGAGAGAAAAAATCAGCAAAAGACTTTTCATGAAAGCAACTACGTCAAACACTATTTATTTACATAAAAACTTAAAAAGATTAAAGTCTAATCACTTACATGAAATCATCGATGAAAAGTACAAAATTTTCTCCGTACGTTACGGATTTGATAAATGAAAACTTGTGACAATGTGGAAGTTATGATGTATTTTTGTTGAATAGTTTTTGTTGCAACAGCTATTCTTTTGACTTTTTGATTTCACTGTATTTATGATTACCATTTCTTTGAAAATATATACGCTTCATTATTATAAGTGCAGCGACCTTTGAGTCTGAATAGAAACATGTCGAAGATCAAATAGTGTACAAAATACATGCGTGTGCATGTAATTATCTAATCGTTCTATGCTTTGTAGTGATTGGAAGAAACAGTAGCTTTCTTGATCAATCGATCAGACATCAGTTGGTAAGATTTTATTGTAAGAAACCAAAACAGCGCAAGTCTTCAACCGAGAATATTATTAATGAATTCAAAGTAAAGGAAGAATGTCACAAAAGTTTCGCCCTCGACTTGATCACTATAACTCTGATTAAAAATTTGCATCATGTTGAATGTTGATGACAGGTCTGAGAGAACGAATCTCATCGGTCTCCACCACACGCCTGGTCTGCACATGATGTATGACAGACCAACGGATCGCGTCTGTACCCGGATACACGTGATACAACAATAAGCGTTGATATACATGTTCTTATTGAGTCTATTGAATTCTACTATTGAATGAATTCTAATTCGACTATTGATTTGACTCTCAGTGCTCTGTTGAAGATGAGTATCCATATTTCATCGATCGCTTGAATAAACTTTTTATCATTTTGATCACTTGTGTATGTGTACTGGTCTCCTAGGCTAATTCTAAGCTAAGTGAGACTTATGGATGTTGATTTGTTCTTCCACTTTCTAACCATGGTCTTATAGTACTGAAACACACGAGTACTCACGTTTACTTGACATCATCCTGCTGAATACATGCACTTGAACTGTTGCTTGCTTTGCACACTGCAGGATTTTCCATGAGATTCTAGTGAGATTTCACTTTATCTAAATTTACAGTTCGGCTGAGATTCAAGTGAAATGTGGGCACCGTGGTACTGTGAATGTGATTGTGAGCCGTTTTACACATAAGGATCAGGCAGGGAATCAATCTTCTTACGTGATTTCAAAAGCTGAAATTATGGAAACCGAAGTGAAAATTCTAAGATTTGTATTGATGTGAAGACAGCTGTCAGTCACTTAATAAATTTCCTGCTTTTATTTTACAGAGAAATCACATCTATCACCTCCAGACTTCGATTTTCTAATAAACGATGAATATCTGGTATCATCTATCAACAAACATTTGGAAGAAAGATTTTCCAACGAGGTAAGAAACCCATTTATGATATCATGTTATAGAGAGGATATCATCTTCACATCTTTCAGGCGTAAGAATTTTTGATGTCTCCCACGGCTTCCGCCTCCCCCATCTGCCCTTCAGCTAAGTAGTGTTGGGAAGGGGTCTTGAATAGGGTGTACCGATTACTGATTTTGATTATCTGCCGATTATTTTTTCTGAATTC